>JARBWK010000008.1:104611018-104628435 GCA_030556195.1 Anolis apletophallus | reverse complement strand
CACAGCAACGCGTGCCGGTACAGCTAGTCTATTATATAAATGGGTTCACGTCATGTGATGTATACCTCAAACAAAGAAACCATACAACGCAGAAACACAATACTTGCCAACAGAAATAGGCCTCAAGCAAGGTACGTTTGTAGCAAAGAAACTTTCCCCTCCAAAACCTAAAAGGCCCCCAAAACAACCAATAAAAATAAAACTACATTTACCAGCATCCTCCTCGGGCAGCCAAAGACTCACCCAGCCTCTACATTCTGAACAACATGATTGGCTGCCAATAAGGGCGGTTTGCATAACTGCTGCACTGGCCAGCCAACATGAAAATTCCGATCCATAATAAACTGCCAAAACAGAATAAGGAAAAGGCCTGAGCCAATCCCCAACACAAACACCCAAATCACTTCCAACCAAAAATTTACACCCCAAAAAATCACAGACCACGCCCAAAATTGACAGTAAGGCTTCATTAACTTGATTTCCCTAACTAGCCCTCACTTACTGGGAAGCTGTTTACGCTCTAAATTGACAGTAAGACTTCATTAACTTGATTTCCCTAACTAGCCCTCACTTACTGGGAAGCTGTTTACGCTCTGAATTGACAGTAAGGCTTCATTAACTTGATTCTCCCCGACTAGGCCTCAGCTCATTGGACATTGTGTATGGCCTGAATTGACAGTAAGGCTTCATTAACTTGCTGTTCCTAACTAGGCCTCAGCTCATGGGACATTGTGTATGGCCTGAATTTACAGTAACCTACCTTGGCACACAGAGCCCCGACCATGCATGATGGGACTTGAAGTACCACCATGGAAAACGGGATTTGTAGTACTTCAAAACCCATCATTCCCCACAGACCACTGTGGCCCAGAACCAAGACCAATAAAAACCCAACTTGGCACACCATGCCCCCATGACCCACACTCCATCCAACTGCAGTTTAGAGGAAGGCACACCGTGGATGATTGAACTTTATCGCATCTCCTAAAAAGGGCACAGCAACGCGTGCCGGGTACAGCTAGTACAATATAAGATAACGCACCAGATTCATAAGTAATAGTGTGCAATATATAACTGTGCAATATATAACTCGCACAGATACATGTATATATGAATGAAACTGAATGGCCTAAATCTAATTATTAATATCAACCAAAGCAGAGTCACTGATTCAATAGGAGCTTGGAAAGCCAACATTAATGGAAATTCCATTGGTTAAATGAGTCTATTTATTTGTGATTAGTTTTAGGCCAATGAGATGCATGTGTTTTGCACAGTAGTACTTTACGAGATCATATGCAGTAGTCATGAAAAGTACACAAAATCTGCCAAAACCTACATTCCAATAATCTGAGTGCTTCAGATGAAATACCAGACAGGATCTTTAGACGTTGTTAGTGTATGGCCTTTACATTTATCGGGGTTTTTCTCTCTTTGGGTGTTTACAGCTAGAGTAATACAGTAGTGGGGAAAGTCCAGCCTATGGGCCACATGCAACCCTTGGGACTCTTAAGTGTAGTAGCAAAAGCATCTCATAGCCCCTGGACCTTCTCCCTCTAAATCCTTTTTTCAGGCTTTCAGGCAGACTGAAAACTGACCAAATCCCCTTGAATTGCCTGCAAATGTAGGAATTTGTTCCTCCCAACCTCCAGGAGTCTATAAACCATGAAAAGAGCATTGGCCAGAATGGTCAGCAGAACTGATGCTATGTAATTTGCAGTATGCCAAAGCATACCAATGTGATCCTTATGAGTATTCTGTAGGTAAAATTGGCTGCTTTGGGGGAGATTGGGGTGTCTGATGATGGAGTGAAGGGGACTTAGGAGTAAAAGAAAAGGGGGTCCGGGTGTGTTCTTGTGAGGTTTGGCCTCCATACTGCTCTTTCCTTCAGCATACCTAGGGATATAAGATCAGCCCCCTCCCTCCTGACTTTTCAGAGAAAGGTGAAAACCTGGCTTTTTGAGCAGGCCTTCCCAAATATGGCATAGTTATATGATATCATGGAACCACTTGACGACGCAATTGAATAATGACTTGACATGGAGATGCTCACGATAATGTTTATAAGGCTTTGTACGGTTTTTATATTCTTACATTGTTTGTTAATGTTTTAACAGTATTTTATGATTATTTTATTTGTTGTAATTGTTGAGGCATCGAATTGTTGCTGATTGTGAACCGCTGTGAGGAGCCTCTGGGCTGAAAGGGGCAGTATATAAATGTGGTAAATAAATAAATAAATAAATAAATATGAGGTGAAGGTGGGCATGGGATTGTCTTTGCACCTCTATAGCCCTCAGCTAAAAGAATGCTGCCACCACCACTGAAAAGGCACCACCCATATGCTCTCTTGGGATTTTTCTCCTTAACAGAGAAAAAAGGTTAAAGGAATAGTGAGAAAACACAAGTCAGTAAGCTGAAGATGATGAAATTGCAATTTCCAATAATATCCCACCACCAAGACTCTACCTTTAGAAGACAATCATACTTGTCCATGACTTATCGCCTATGATGCTGAATATCTTATGAATGAAGCTGTTTAACTGTGTTGTATAATTTAGAAGATTTAAACAAATTTATATGCTCTCTGTGTGTATGAACACATCTTCATTTTGCCTGCCAATTTATGGTGATCCCACGAATCTCATATTTAAAACAGTACCTTGTGTGCAAATATTTTTTTCTCTTAATGCTGAAATCTCCTAAATGAAGAAGGCACTTAGGGAACAATTCTAGATAGGAGGTGTATTGTTAGATGAGATTCTGTGCTTTTAAAGGCATGTCTGATATGTTCAATGACATTGCAGGGAGAAATGATCTTTTGTTAGCATTGGACAATCATCGGAAAGTTGTGAAAGTACATCCAGCACAATAGGAGGGGTTTTTTTTCTGAACAGGGCAGCTGTTGTTATAGCTTCATGAAGGTGTGAATTTTGACTTTGCATGGCAGGGAGTTGGACGAGGTGGTCCATGTGGTCTCTTCCAACTCTATTCTGATTCTATGAAAAGACCTTTGCATGTGTTCACACATAATTTATGCAGCTAGAAAGAAGTAGGAGGGCAGGGTGCAAAAATTTGATAGTATAAGGTCCCATCATGCCTCACCCAAGGAGGCAAATGGGATAATTGTGAAGGCATAACCTTGGCAAATAAGAACTTACATGCCAAGACTACAGTAGTTCCTTCAATTTTCCAATTTCTAACATTATGGAGGGTAAGACATAGAAAATCAATCATACCTAACATTCCAGGTGGAAGGAAAATACCATAATCATGGGAATGGCTTCTTCCATGATTCCTTGCACTATTTTTCTGGGCCTCAAGGAACTATCCAAAACAGCAGCCAAACCAAGTTGCTCTTTCTTGGACTAAAATTGTAAGATTTACAATTAATAATTAGTAATGAATGAGGAAAAAAACACAAGATAGGAGAAGGGCCAGATTCATTTACTTTGGAACAAGTTCAAAGATTCCCAGTACTGCTCTGCTGTTCTTTCTCCAGACACCTTCCCAATCCATACTATACATTTGCAAGATTGCTGTTCACTACCTATCTGAGCAATCAGTAGTAAGATTTTTTTCTTGTTCCAACTTTAGTAGGAGGCAAACCATAGAGCAGTGGTCCTCAAACTAAGGCCCTCACTCAGGGTCAACCTAAGTCTGAAACAACTTGAAAGCACACAACAACAATCCTATCTTATCAGCCAAAAGCAAATCCACACTTCCCACTGAAATACTAATAAATTCATATTTGTTAAAATTGTTCTTCATTTTAATTATTGTATTTGTTTTTAAGTGTGGGGTGTTTTTTTTTACTACAAATAAGAGATGTGCAGTGTTCATAGGAATTCATGTTTTTTCCAAATTATAATCCGGTCCTCCAGCAGTTTGAGGGAATGTGACCTGGCCCTCTGTTTAAAAAGTTTGAGGACCCCTGCCATAGAGCCAAATCCAGTTTTGGGTGGCTTATCTCAGGGCTGGTTGACTCCCAGATGGGATAGCAATTTCCCAAAACAGCTGATGCCCATGGCAGGTTTAGAACCTAAGAAAGTGAATAACGTGCAGAAGGAGGGCTGTTGTGATGGCACACATGCTAAGGAAAATCTAAAAGGAAAAATATTTCTAAAACATTTCTTAGAAATGCTAGTAGATAGTTTGAACAGCGGCCTGGCAAACAGAATCCTAAAAGTTCCAGTGCTTTTCTATTGCAGAGATGGAGCAACAGAAGGAATTTCACTTGCTGCTTTTTTGTCAGTCATTCAATTGTTAAAAGCACAACAGTCCTGGCTGTCTTCCAGCATTTTCAAATAGGAAACAGGGACATGCTTGTAAAACTTGCACTCATACTGCCCCCCAACGGACTCTGTGCTGCCTTCATTGGCTTTTTATAAACCATTCCTCTAGGTATTGTTAATTCTTCTGCATCTTGCCCCTCCCCCCCCCCTCAAAATTGGCTTACAAAATACCATAGTTAACAGGATTTCCTATTTCTCATTTGTCGGTGTCTCTATAATTTAACATTTTCAATTCCTCCTTATATCAAGGAAATTATTTACTTCTGCTTCCTTTTGCATCAACAAATCATTATCCCAACAGTATATATTTTCAAACACGTGCATTAAGTCTTTTCCTTTCCCTCTGATATATAGTCATAAAATGTTTTCCATTCTTTTAAGAATGTGTCCAGTGACTTAACCCGTAACAAAATTGTTAACTTGTCCATTTCTATTATTGCTTTCTCTTCAGATTGTGTCAATTTTTTGCCTTTTTACCAATAAACCTATCCTTGATCGGTGCCCAAGCATTAAAAAAGGGAAAGTGTTCTTTCCATATTGAGTCCTGAATCTCTAATCCCTTCATGAGCAACAACAAAAAGGTATATTACTTCTGTATGGTTAATATGTATTTGGTAATTCTGAAAAACACTTGCCTTTGCTACTTTTATTGAACTATCAGATCCCACCGGTGTCCTATAAGCTTGTTAACTATTACGCCCCCACAGGGGCTTGTTTTATATCTGTATTATGTACCTGTTTGCATTTAACTGCATGGGCCTTTGTTCTATTGTTGTGGCCATGTGGACTGATGGGAGGGGCTGCGCCTGGCACCATACCTGGCATCACCGCCCTGATCTCCTCCTCTTCCAGAGGTCACCTGATGGCAGGACGTCCCCTCCGACCTCACTTCAAGCAAAGAGCACATGGACGAAGCAGGCTGAAATCTGGAGCTAAGCTCAGACAAATTCATGTATAGCCATCCAACGCTCTCAAACCAAGGAATTCAGCAATAGGAAGGGCCAGCCCTTCAACAGAGACTGTATTTCTTTGGGGACCAAAGGACTTCGGGCGCCAGAGGACCATTTGAGGAGCAACAGGATACCTGGAACCGTAAGAGAGGCAACTTCACGCTGCTAAAGGCAAGGGTTGGGTTTACAGCAAACTGGATGCTTTTTACTGTGAAGTGTCAAAAACCTGCTTAGTTCAAAATGATAATTACTATTAAAATCAATTTGTAACCCCAAGCAGAGGAAAGGGTCCTTCCAAAGCTTTATAGTGTTGATTCCCAAGAACAGGATTGGATTAGCTGATTTCTAGTTTCCCAAAAGTACCACGTGTAAGCCCAAAGAGAGAGAAGGGGCCTTCCAAAGTGTTGTTGTGTTGATTAGATTGTTCCAGTTGATTTCTAGTTTTACAAAGTACGACTTGTAACCCCAAGCAGAGGAAAGGGGCCTTCCAAAGAGTTATTGTGTTGATTAGATTGGATTAGTTGATTTGTAGTTTCCCATAAGTACCACGTTTCAGCCCAAAGAGAGGGAAGGGGATTTCCAAAGTGTTATTGTGTTGATTAGATTGGACTAGTTGATTTCTAGTTTCCCAAAGCACAACTTGCAACCCCAAGCTGAGGAAAGGGTCCTCCCAAAGCTTTATAGTTTTGATTCCCAAGAAAAGGATTGGATTATTTGATTTGTAATTTCCCAACAGTACCATGTATGAGGGCACGCTGGGGCTAAGGAGAGTGACTGTATGGATTGCTTTACATTTCCTATGCCCAGGGGTTGCAGATGCCTTCCTCTGTGGAAGAGGGCACCCAAAGACTTCACAGACCAAAGTCTCTTGAAAAGGTTAACTGGGTTTATTTTCTACAAGACACAAAGCTGTAGGTGTCTGGCTCTTGGTTAATTACCAAGTCCATAGATTTATAAAATCAAAACAGGCTTACGTAGTCCCTTTCTTAAGTCTGTGAGCGACAGATGGTAATGTCCCTTCTCTCTCTCTCTCTCTCTCTCTCTCTCTCTGGTCAGCAGCCACGAAGGTTGACAGACCCCCCCTACTGGATTCCTATAAAGGTGAAGGGCGAGTCCTTCCTATTTTGAATCCAGAGCTGGTTGAAGGCGGCCAAAGTCCCACATCCTTCATCCAGGCCTTCTGATATGCCCAGTATGGACGGATGGACTCTGGCAAGATATATCGAAAAGGTGACAGGCTGGAGCTGACAGCCCTGCAAACTCAGCCACATGTCCCTGGTAGTCACTGAAGCCAAACAGAGTAGTTTCCCCCGCTTATAATTTTCAAAATTGGAGGGAAACCCTGAGAGGAAAAAATGGAGGGGAAAAAACTAGGACGATGACTGGATGAAGACAGTGAGGTGAAATTTTCGAGGGAAAACCTAAAAAGATGAGTCCCTCCCACCCAAGGAAAACAACAACTCCAGCCAAAAAACTGCAAAGAGGCCTTGAAACAAAATGGAGTCCTGTTGAAGGAGACTCATTGAGTTACAGAAGAAACGTCAGGAGAAAATGCTACCCAGGCATAAGCATAGAGAAGAAGGCAGAGTTAGCAATAATCTGCCCAGAGACAGCAGAACAGAGAAGGGAGTCAAACTGAGCATGTGCAGGAATGCAAAGAGATAAAGAAACACTGTATCTCCAACAATGAAGCGTGGACAGTCCGTGTTACATTTTTATAGGATTCAATTTATCTTCGACATAACTTTTAACCAATAATAAGATTTTGGGCAACCATAAGTTGAACCCTGATGCTTGTATAAATATGTGCCTTACAAGAGGGGAGGGGCCGCCCCCCCCCCTGGAAGCACCATGTTGTGCTGAGGGACGGACTCATAGCTGTGAAACAAAGTAAACTGAGCTTTCTGAGAAAATCCTGTTGTCTGTCTTCCCTTCTACTGCGTCTGCACGAGCAGCCTGCCTTGTGGGAGTATGGTTATCTGCTACACTGTTAACCTGGCAAATGCACATAAGAAGCAATTGTACACTTTCAATCTGAATAGGCTGAGCCTTGCTGGGCCGCCACACCACGTGTAAGCCCAAAGAGAGGGAAGGGCTCTTCCAAAGTGTTATTGTGTGGATTAGATTAGATTATTAGATTTATAGTTTCCCAAAGCACAACTTGTAACCCCAAGGAGAAGAAAGGGTCCTTCCAAAGTGTTTTTGTAATGATTAGATTGGGTTATTTGATTTCTAGTTTCGCAAAGTAGCACGTGTAGGCCCACGGAGAGGAAAGGGCCTCCAAACTTTTTTTGTGTAGTTCCCCAAGGAAAAGATTAGATTACTGGATTTCTGGTTTCCTAAAGTACAACATGTAACCCCAGGCATACAAAGGGGCCTCCAAACTTTTGTATGTTTTCCCAAGGAAATTGTTATCAGAAAATTGGAATTCTGGTTTCCCAAAGCACAGAAGCCAAACCCCAGGAGAACAAAAGGCCCTTTAAAGTTGTTTCCCCTACTTCATGAAGGGAATTCTTATCAGCAAATGGCAGGGCCGTAGCCAGGATTTTGATTCGGGGGGAGGGGGGCTGGGTTTGATGGGGGGGCTGAGTCTGCGTGAGAGAGGATCTACCCTGGCAAACCTTTTGAATCATTATCCCAATACCCCCATGCATATGGGATATATTGAGCATAGTGAACAGATCATAATATGAATACACATAACAGTTTAAATAATGTACCAGTAAGGCCTTCTCGTGGACCACCCTGAGAATTTCGGGGGGGCTGAGCCCTCCAGCCCCCCGGCTTCATGCCTGGCAAACGGGAATTCTGGTTTCCCAAAGCACAGAAGTCAAACCCCAGGAGAAAAAAAACCCTTTAAAGATGGTTTTTTTCCTTTCATTATCAAGTTGAGGGTTATTGGGCTGGTGAAACATGGCTGAAATTGTGTATAACCGAAATAGGGGGAAAGCGGTTTCACAGAGGACATGGGGAAGCAGCTGATATTTAATAACTGATTGAGGTTCAGATTTGCTCTTGGTATTGATCCCCAATAGGGAATTTGACCATTCAGAGGATAAAGACTGATCACAGCTTTGAATGGTTGTAGAATCATGTTGTCGAATACAGCCCTAACTTTCCCAGATACTCTTTCCCCTCTGAAACATGGAGGCCCTCCTCCTTCTCCCCCTGAAAGGAAGGCCAGAGACAGCTCTTTCCCAATGGCTTCCTTCCTGCCTGCCTGCCTGCCTGCCTGCCTGCCTGCCTGCCTGCCTGCCTGCCTGCAGGACAAAATGGCTGCTGCTTTCAGCCCATTCCTCCTCGCCTGCAGCAACCTTTCAGCCATCCTAAGGAGATGTTGATGCCATTTGGGAGTTTTCCCGCTTCTCCAATGTGGAGGCCTTAAAGAGAGGAGTCTACCTCTGATGAAAGGGGGCCCTGTTCTGGGGACGGGCACAGGGCCTGTCTTCAGCCCTATCCTTCTGCCTCGGTCCCTTCATGAGGGACAAAATGGTTGCCGACTGGAGATGGGATTCCCAGACAAGGCTCCTTCCTTGAGGGAGCACAAGAATAATGTTTATATTAATATTTCAAAGATATCTGTGTTGTTTTAAATTGCATTGTGATGCTTGTTGCCAGCAGTCTTGAGCAAAAATCAAGGAAATAAATACATAAGCAAACCAACCCCTGAAATGAGTGTTTTTTCAGACTTTGGTCAGAAATGTATGGAAACTGTGACCCAAAACACCTTTTTTGAGCACAAATAAAACTCATCCTGTTTCCCCCCATCAATTTGAGGTCCCCAACTTCCGGGAATAAGATTTGGGGCAGAAAGGAGGAACATTCTAGGGAACATTCATGGCGGTTCTTGAAGGATCCTAAATGGGTGGATACTGACTTCTCTGGAATGAATTGTATGACTAACCAACATAGTGACTAAGGGTCCATCTACAGTGGACAGTGTTATTTGGCACCACTTCAACTGCCGTGGCTCAGTGTTCGGAGGTGTAGTTTCGCCAGGGCCCTGCAAAGAGTGTTGGTGCCTTGACAAATTATATTTCCCAGGATCCCATTGCATTGAGCTGTGGGAAGTAAAGGGGCATCAAACAGGCTCCATTACGTGCTTTAGAGTCAGCCTCAGACAGCGGCCGGCATCCCAAGAGACTTTCCTCCCAGTTCAAAAGGCATCCATTGCCTCTCAAGTGTCATTTCGCTTTTCTCCGTCTCCCTTTGGGAATGAGCCGCTTCCTGACTTCAGCCAAGAAAGTCCCTTTGAGGCTCACCCTCAAAGAATCTCAGGCCTGAAGTTTCCGTCAGGAAAAGTCGCAAAGGGATTGGGTTTACAGCACACCAGATGCTGTTTACTGTGCAGTGTCAAAAACCTGCTTAGTTTAAAATAATAATAATTACTATTATTATTATTAAAATCAAGCACTGAATGTTGCAGCTGCATTTAGAAATGAACCCAGTCATTATTTCATTGTTAGCAATGGGATCTCACCCCCCCCCTCACCCCCCACGCCCCCAGGAATCCCGCTTTTGCCTATTTAAACCTCCTTGGGGTGTTTTGTGTTTTCTCTTTTGGGATCTCAGTTCAGTTTGCTCAGGAACTTGGCTCTATTCAAAAGCACGTCTTAAATCGCCGTTCTTTAATAAGGTCACTTCTAGATTTGTTGGACTGTGACTCCCATCATCCAGGAAGGCATGGTGTGTGAGGACAATGGGTGTTGTGATTGAGACATCAGAAGTTATGGTATTGTGTATGGGGCCTAAGTTCATGGTGTATCACAACGATATCAACACCAGAAGACAAACTCCATTAGCAGCCTCTGGCCTTGGGGAGAACCAGGGAGCCTCCAGAGCTGGAGTGAGAGACCTTTCCTCCCAGAAGAGGAGCCAAGGGCATCTCCCCTGAAACCACCCTCCAAGGCGAAGGAGCAAGAAAAGCACAGGGCCACTCTCCCTTCCTTCCTTCCTTCCTTCCTTCCCTCCTGCCCCCTCCCTCCCAAGAGCATTTCCTGGCTGTTGGTTGTTTTCCTTTGAAAAGGTTCCAGGTTCCAAGTCTGTAGGTGTTTACCTGGTTGCCATGGAGACCGAGGGTTCCAAAGGACCAGAAGTCAGTTGGCCTTGCCATTGCCTTCCTGGGCGCCATCATGGGCAGAGGGCTCTCCAGGCAGGTCCAGCTGGAGCCGCCCCCCACAGATGCCCCTCCGGCCCAGGCCTTTCTTTGCGCCCCCCTTTGGACGGCTCTGGTTACATGGCTCAGGGTAAGGGCCACGCTCCCTTGGGGAACCCTCCCCTCCCGCTCCCTTTGGGGGCCCGGGGCCAGTCCTGCTCTGCCAGGGAAGGCCCCCTTCATTGCCTCCTTCTGCTTTTGCAGACGGCCAGAACAAGGCGCCCACATCCCCAACGCGTGGGCCCCGAAAACACAAAGGAGGTTCCTCTGGATCTTCCAAGGTAAGCCCCTGGGGCCCCATTCCCTTCCTCCCTGCAGGGAAGCCCTGGCTCAAGAGGAGGAGGGGCTACCTTCTCCCTTTGGGTCCCAATCCAACTGTCAGGGAGTGCTTTCCAAGCCCCAAGGGAGGGTGGGAGGAGGGGACTGTAAGGGACATTTGCATATTTTTTTTATTTATTTATTTATTTATTTATTTATTTATTTATTTATTTATGGATTTATTAATCGCCCATCCCAGTTGACTCTGGACGATTTAGATCTAAAACATCTAAAAAACAATTGACAATCTAACAGTTCTCAGCCGAACGCCCTCTCAAATAGCCATGTTTTGCAAGCCGTGTGGAAATCTTTTATATCACGGATGGCTCTGATGTAAGGAGGGAGGGTGTTCCAAAGTGATGGAGAGATCACCGAGAAAGATCTGCGCCGGGTTGATGTTAGATGGGCTTCCTTAGGGCCTGGAACCTATAGTAGATTCTGATGGTCTGAGCGAGGGGAACTCCAGGGTCGACACAGGGAGAGGCGTTCCCGTAGGTATCCCATAGGTATATGAGAGGTGATTGGCCAGGGAGGGAGAGGAGGGAGGGGCTCCTGGGAGGGGTATATGCTAAGTGTGGCGAGTGGGGATTGTGAGTTTAATGCAATTTGCATATGGGAGGTGATTGGCTGGGGGAGGGAGAGACAGGAGGGAGGGGCCCCTGGGAGGGAAGGTTATATGCAAATTGTGGTAAGTGGGGATTGTGAGTTTAAGGGAATTTGCATGTGGGAGGTGATTGTCCGGGGGAGGCAGAGGAGGGAGGGGGCCCTGGAAAAGAGGGGTTATATATAAACTGTGGAAAGTGGGTTCTCTGAGTTTAAGTGAATTTGCATATGGGAGGTGATTGGCTGGTGGAGGGCAGAGGGAGGGGCCCTTGGGAGACATATTTCAGCACTTAATAGGTGTCACTAGGCATGGGTAGGTTGGATCGGAATCCTCGTAAATTGGAATGAAATAGGATTTAATCCACTTTTGAACCAATTTCAAGGCGATTTGGCAACCCGGAAGTAAATTTGCCATTTTGAAGCCACTGCTGGCATGTGTGCTTTCGGAAACTATAAACCTAACAATCCAATCTAATCAACACAATAAGACTTTGGAAGGCCCCTTCCCTCTCGTTGGTCTTACACGTGGTACTTTTGGGAAACTAGAAATCAATTAATCCAATCTAATCAACACAAGGCGCGTTCCCTCCTTTTGGGCTTACACGTGGTACTTTTGGGAAACTTGAAATCAAATAATCCAATCTAATCAACACAATAACACTTTGGATGGACCCTTTCCTCTGCTTGGGGTTACAAGTTGTGCTTTGAGAAACTAGAAATCTAATAACCCAATCTAATCAACACAATAACACTTTGGAAGGCCACTTTCCTCTACTTGGGGTTACATGTTGTGCTTTGGGAAACTATAAATCAACTAATCTAATTTAATCAACACAATAACACATTGGAAGGCCCCTTCCCTCTCGTTGGGCTTACACGTGGTACTTTTGGGAAACTACAAATCAACTAATCCAATCTAATTGACACAATAACACTTTGGAAGTCCCCTTCCCTCTCATTGGGCTTACACGTGGTATTTTGGGAAACTACAAGTCAACTAATCAAACCCTTTTCTTGGGAATCAACACTATAAAGCTTTGGAAGGATGCTTTTGTCTGCTTGGGGTTATAAGATGTACTTTGCAAAACTAGAAATCAACTAATCCAATCTAATCAACACAATAACACTTTGGAAGGAGGAAGTGGTCGGGGAGGACCGCAGGCATCCTCAGGTCAGGCAACCGGACATTCCTAGGAGGTAGAGGGTTGGACTAGATGGGCCAAGAAGTCTCTTCTGAGTCTGCGATTCACTGATGCTTTGATATGCAGGAGGTCAATTATGGAAGCGTGTGGAATAAAGTGTGAACGTGCACATCTTCCATTTCTTAGAGGAGTGCCCGTCAGTATTTCATCACCCTGATCACAGTTAGGGGGAAAGGGGTGCATGGCGATCCTTCACCAGCGTTACAAGGTCGTGTCAGCTGGTAGGTTCTTGAACAAAAGCCACGCTCACACAGACGGTGCTGGGATAAGCAGTTTATTGTTCTTCCTTCTCACAGCAAGAAAAAGAGAGAACTGAAGAGCCCAAACACTCAAATGCTCAAACAGTTTCCCGCCAATACGCCTAACTCCCTTCTTCAGTTGGCCCCTCTTCCTCTTCCCTCCATTTGGTACCTTAGCAACTGCAGCTTCTCTGCTGTATCAAATGTAACAATTGTCGGTTGAGTCCAGGCAGTTTATTATTATGTTAACTGCCCTTGGGCGCAACCTGACATGTCGTCCTTTCATTCTCCAGCATTTGTGCACTTGTTGGGACAGTTTTACTACAGCACACTTTCTGACAGATCAGCCCGGGTCAGGGTAGCTTCCTTCCTTTTTAATGCGGGGAGTGCCCATCTGACTGCTCTGTGTGGGTCCGCAAAACAAGCTCTTCCTTCTGCCGTATCTCTGCAGTGGTGAGGGAAATTAATCTACAGCACACTTTCAGACAGATCAGGTGTGAGTGGCTTCCTTCCTTTTTATTGCGGGAACTTCTCCTCCAACTGAGGGTTCCTTGTGTATAATCATGCATTCAAAATTGGTCCATTTATAATGAGACAGCATAACCCACTTGCATCAACCCAGTTTCTTCTGGATCAACATCCTTCCTCTGTTTGGGTGGTGCTACGGTTTGGCTGTCCAGTGCCTGCCAGTGGTTCTCTGAGATGGCCTGTTGCTGTATTTTCGTCTTCAAACTTTCCCCTTTGGAAACAAGGGGCAGTCTCTTTGAGGGGTGGTGTGGTGAACTGATAATTCTCTTACCAGTTAAAGGTAATTTTATATGTATTGAAATGTTAGGATAATGTGAACCGGAGAGAGCGAGAGCTGATATTAAGAGCACATCTCTGCAGGGAGAGCAGAGTTGCCATAGCAACGTGGCTCTGAGGCAGAAGTGGGAGGAGTCAACGGCTTCTGCCAGAGCCAGGAATAGAATTCTGGGGAAGTTTGAAATTTGACAGTTTAACTGTCAGACCAGCTCAAGGACAGTTAGTGTTGAGAGCTCGGAGAGAGCAGTTAGGTCTGACCAGCCCCAGGAAGAGCAGGGTTAGGAGTCAATATTTAGGGCTGAGAGAATACAGTCTTGGTGAGCTGAGCTTGCGAGCCAGCTAGTTTCATGTAAAGCCTGAGGGCTAAATAAAGGCAAAGTGTCTGAAGAAGGCCAGAGTGCCTATGTATTGAAAGAGTTAGAAGCTGATATAGCTGAGTGATAGCAATAGTTAAGCATTGTAACTTTGTATTTGCCATCACTAGAACATTTGTAACCTTTTAAAGTCGTGCCTCCTCGGAAGTGTTATCAAAGTATCAAACCAAGCTTTTGTGCCAGAATAAACTGTTGATTGTTATTTCATTTGAAAACCTCTCTGTGCCATTGATTTCAAAAGTCAAGCCTCATTTTAAAAGTTTATTCCTTTCTCACAACTTGATCATTACCCTCACAAATAGCTTTCCTCACAAAAGTGTTCCAGTTGGTTTCTCTCTCATAAAATGGTGGCAGTAGTTTGAAGACAAAGATTCGCATAGTAAAGTGTCAGAGGGTGAGGTAACCTACCCTGCCCCGGTGTAAAAGTTGGCATGCGAATATCGAATCTTTTCAAATGGTGGCAGAGGTGGGATCGCCTGCCCTGCCACACAGTTTTTAAAATCACGAAAGTAGTGTCAGTGGACTGTCGAAATTGCCCATGTCTTCACAAATGGTGGCGCAGCGGCGGAATGCGTATAAGAAATCTGATCTAGTGCCTAAGACTGTGACAAGATTTAGATCCAACATCTGAATCCAGTGCTGAGATCCAGTGCTTGAGACTGTGTAAAGAGTAATAAAAAGTGTTGTGAGGTAAAGTTGAGTCTCACAAAATGGCTACCAGAAAACAAAAGAGAGGGCATCTCAGGAGAGAATAAGGCTGGCAGAATTAGAGATAAAGGCTGACCAAAAAGCCAGGAGGCTTGAAAAAAAGGAGAAAGGCTACTTTTGAGGCCTAAAAAAGGCTGAGACCTGAAGTAAAGGTTTTAGAAACCTGAAGTAAAGGGCTGAGTTGAAGTCCTGAGGTAAACCTGCAAGAAAGGGCTGAGTTAAAGGCCTGAGTTAACCTGAAAGAAAAGTGTGAGGTAAATAGAATTCATGAAGATGGCAGAATCTCAGAGGTGAGTCTCTGAGGTGATTCAAAATTTGAAATGGCAGTTGGAGTTAAAAGGGAAAGCAGCAAATTGATGCTGAGATAGAGAACAGTGAAATAATTCATCAGAGGATGAGGAGAGAGATTGATGCTGAAGGAGAAGAGGTTACAAGAATTTACAAAATGGGAATGCAAGAAATTAAAGATGATAGAGAGAGGGGGAAATTCATTGATGAAAAGAGGATTAGAGAAGTCGAGAAGTTGGTTGAGTGGGCAAAAGAGCAAGGGAAAGAGAGATTTGAGCAGGCTAAGATGGTGGGAAGCCAAATCAGTAAGGAGTCGGTGCGCAGCCGGACAATCGCTGAGGAGATCTCAAAATTACAAAGGGAAATTAGAAACCTTGAAGAGTTTGAGGAGAGAGAGAGAATGGTAAAGGAGAGGGAATGTGAGGTGAAGGGAGATGCTTTTCCCGTTTCGGATGTAGTGGAAAAGGAAACCCAGAATGAACGTAAAATAAAAAGTGATGCCTCTCTGGAAAAGTCAGTTGAACAACTCCCTCAGACATATGAGGAAGAAAGAAGCCTAATTAGTATCCTAATAGAAGGAAAGGAGGTTAAATGAAGACCAGAAATTGCTGGGAGGATTTTAGAGTTACGATTAAAGATTAAACAGATTGAAGAGAAAAAGGAAGCCCAGAGACGGCTTAAAATGGAAAAAGATGCCTTTCGTGAAGAGAAAGGGCCAGTTTCAGTTGTGGTGAAAGAAGAGAGGCCACTTGAGAAAAAGGCGGGAAATTCAAAAGGAGAGATTTAACACTGCTCAGTACAAACCCTTCCCCACAAACAGCTTGGAGAAAGGCTTGTGATGTAGAAAACACCACCCTTAGGATGAAGGGTGTAATAGAAAAAGTTTCTGTTGAGGCAGAGCAGAATGGCAGATACAGTTGTTGCCAGTCCTTTGTGGAAAAGGAGCACAAACCTCAAGACTTCAGCAGTGAGGTGGACATGGCAGATAGATTTGAAGAAAAAGGAAAGTTAAAGAAGCCATTAGCTTCAAGAGATGTTTTGCTTTCAGCTTCACTTGAAGAAATTACTCCTGCAGGCGTCAGTGACAAATGCAAGAAAGTGCAAACTGAAGAGAAAACAGTTCAGAGTGGGAAAGAGATAAAATCTCCTGTTCATACTAGTGATGAACCAGAAGAACCAGAGAGAAACAACTGTGGTTCTGATGCAGAGGAACCTAAATACACAGTGGAAGCTTTTGATCTTTGTGAACCCAAGTCCAAGTCTCATGTGACGGAGTTCACAGATGAAGGGTGTAATAGAAAAAGTTTCTGTTGAGGCAGAGCAGAATGGCAGATACAATTGTTGCCAGTCCTTTGTGGAAAAGGAGCACAAACCTCAAGAATCCAGAATTGAGAGAAGCAGTAAGCTGCAAGTGGAAAAGAAATTGGTGCAAGCAGAGATGACAAGAAATCAAGCCATTGGGAAGTTTGAATGCGACCAAATAGAGGCTGATGAGATTTCAAGCTTGCAATTGAAGAATGAGACTCCTAAATCTCTAGAAGATGTGGAGTTTGACTTCTGTTCTCCAGCAGCAATGAAGTTTCATATGTGTGTGGTTGAGCTGAGGACCCCTGTTGCTGCTGTGCATACAGAGAAAACATTTGAAGGGACTGTGCCTCAGTATGCCGGGAATTTCACATGTTCTGCCGCACCTAGTGCTATAATTGGTGGAGCAGAGCCTGAAAAGGATGTTGTGGAAGTCGAGACGGAGAGTTTTGGCGGTCCTGATTCTGCACATGAAGAATTTGATTCTCTTGAGGACCCTGCTCATTGCAGTTCGGTCGATGTTCCGGATGTCCCTGTGTGGATGCCAGAATCCAGCGAATCCACTGATGCTGACATCAACACAGTTTCAGTAACTTCTGTTGGACATTTCATGGAAGATGATCATCGGGAGCCTTGTGTCATGAGGTCTCCCCAAGGTATACCAACCTGTTCCAGTGGAGTGTGGAAAGGTTCCTGTTTTCGAATCTTTTGCTGCAGAAGAAGATCAGCAACCCAGCTCAGTTGCTACGTCAAGGAGTAGGCGTAGGAACATGTTGCTGTTGCGGAGCCCGCGAGCAGCTTTTGTTGCTGTTGATGTTAAAGGGGACATTGCAGAGACTAGTCCCAGAAAGAAGATTCATCGGTTTGTCTACGTGGGTGATGAGAAACCACCTTGTTTCATCTTGTTGCCGTTGGACCAAGAATGGTCTATGCCGAAAGTAAAGATGAAAAGGCAGAACTATGGGGCTGATCCATCTCGGAAGCCGGAGAAGAAGAAAAGAAGAAGAGGAGAAAAGGAACAGTATCCAGAGACATTGCTATGTACACTGTTTCCAGTGTGACCAAGAATGTGGCTGAACAATGGGACATTGGACAGTTGCATGTTAATAGTCAAAAGGGAATGTTGCTCTATTATAGGGACTATTAAGAGAATATAAAAATGTCTTTACAACTTGG
>JARBWK010000008.1:104580184-104610918 GCA_030556195.1 Anolis apletophallus | reverse complement strand
TATGTGTGCCAGATAGCACTTGACTTCTATTCCATCTAATTTGCTACTTTCAGGTACAGTGAAGGAGACTGTGCTGTCATCAGTTGGGTTGAAATGGATCTGCCAGTGTGAGTAATTTCTATACATGGAATGAATGACCTTTGTTGCAATGGAAAAAATGTTTCAAGATGTTCCTGGCAATGATCAGCTTGTTCAAAGTTCAGAGATTATGGGACTTTTAGTCCAACAACATCTAAAGGGCCATAGATTATTCAGTATCAGATGACACCATTCTCCATTGTCTGTTCCTATTTGATGTTCATTGGATACTAGAGGTTAACAGTAATAACTCTTGGCTGTCTCTCATAGTCAATAATGCTGGTGTCGGTCTCATTGGTCCCATTGAGTGCCAGTCTATTGATGAGATGAAGGCCATCATGGAGACTAACTTCTTTGGTGTGGTGAGGATGATCAAGGAGGTCCTCCCTGACATGAAGAAAAGGAAAAATGGTCACATTGTTGTCATCAGTAGTGTTATGGGTTTGCAAGGTAAGCTTTTGTTTGCTTTGTCTCCGCAGCTTTGTTCACACACACCTGTCAAAGCATCCCTTCATATCCTATGAACCCCAGTCTTTTAGAACTTTCAAGATGTAATCCTAAACTCGCTCACTCAAAAGTAAAACTGACACAATGGGAACTACTTTTAAGTAAGCATATATAGCACCACCCGGCATAAAATCCCTTTGGCAAACCTTCTTCCAAGATTTTTCTACATTTGGTTGCCTTACAACCTGGAATTGAAATATAGGTTGAATATTCCTTATCCTTGGGACAAAAGGTGTCTCATATTCTGGAATACTTTCATATACATAATAGGATGTAATGAAGATGGGACCCAAGTTTAAACACAATATTAATTTATGATTCATATGCACCTTATAAACAAAGCCTAGAGTTAACTTTGTATATAATACTTTAAATCATTTTGTGCATGAAGTAAAGTCTGTGAACCATCAGAAAGCAAAGATTACACATTCTCAGCCATCCATGTGGACAACTTTGGATTTCATAATTCTAAATGTTAATTATCTTTGTTCCCATTCTGGCTTTCTCCCTGTGGAAACTCAAAGTGGCTAGCAATCCTATACTGTCATCATGGTTTCAAACCACAGTGCAAAAATAAAAAAGCAATTAAATAATAATAATACACTTTATTTACAGTATATTCCGCTCTTCTCACCCTGAAGGGGACTCAGAACGGATTACATCACACGTACGGCAGACAGTCCCTGCCGGATCCACATACAATTATATACAACATACAAACATATGACAAGTACAATTTTAGAAGAATTTTTCTTCAGGCTGTGCCATAGGGTGCCTCACAGGGTGTGGTTGTTCCATTACAGGGCTGTCCAACTTCTACCGGACCTTGGGCCAGAATTCCAGTCACTGATCACCTGGGGGGCCAAGCCCTGGCTCCGCCCCTCCCTTCCCCGGCTCCGCCCCCCCTCCCCCGGCTCCGCCCCCTCCCCGCCCCCAGCAATGCATAAATATACAATTACATATTATATTATTTAAATAAGGGGAGAGGGAGGGATGGATGGAACACATGAGGGGCATTAATATACAATTACATATTATATTATTTAAATAAGGGGAGAGGGAGGGATGGATGGAACACTTGAGGGGCATTAATATACAGAATATCAAGGCAGAAAATCCCACAATCTCTGCTTTGAACTGGAATATATGACTGTTCCATTCAGCATTGAATGGCCTTGCAGTTGAAAGGTCTGTGTGCTTTCATTCTGCCAGTTTACCCCTGGCTCATTCCATTCAGTGCAAGTCATCAAAGTAAACTTAGGTAATTGCAAAGAATGTAAATAATTCTGGGGGGAGGAAAAGGAGGGGGAAAGGGGGTGGGAGGCCTTTCCTTGAGCTCCCTCTCATTCAATTCCCCCCCTCCCTCCTTTTCTCCTCCTCCCCTCTCCTATGGCTGGCCGGTTCTCTCCTTCTCATTAAAGAGACAGTTCATGAAACGCAAATGAAGGGGTCAGAAAGGAAGGGGCTTGTGTGTGTGTGTGTGTGTGTGTGTGTGTCTGAGAGAGCCAGAGAGATCTTCCCTTTGCGCTGGGGAGAGGTGTGCCCAGGGCAGGTCCCCCTCCTCTCTCTCTCTCTCCGTCACTCACGCTCTCAGACACACTCCCTCCCTCCCAAACCCCCTTTGCTTCCCTGGCGCTGAGGGCCTGAGCGCCTCCCAGACGGAGCAGCAGCAATCCTGAGGAGGAGGAAGCGGCGCTGCCGAGGGGGAAAGCCATGCGGCCAGATCGCTCTTCCTGTTTGCTGCCAAGGGGGCGGGGCCCGAGAGACGTCACTCCCTCCCATTGGCCCCCTCCCTCAGGAGAAGAGGAGGCAGCCAATAGAAAGCCAAGGGGCGGGACCAAACAATAATAATAAAAATTAATATTCTTAATTGAAAAAATATTTTAAAAATATTTTTAAAAATATATTATTTATTGCAGGAGGGTAAGGGGCCGTAGCCAAGGGGCTAGGGGGCCGTGTACGACCCCCGGGCCGCCTGTTGGACAGGCCTGTTCCATTACATCATTACGTCATTCCGTTATCACGTCATAAGGGGGTGATGTTGCTTCATCCTCGTGACGGAGAGCCTCTGTTTTTCTGCATTCCACCTTCCGACAGCTGATCTTACTTTTTATTTAGGCGTTGTAAGTCCTTCTTTGAAAAATTCTTCCCTGCTAGGCGGTTCCCAGTTTTATCTAATCACAGCTGAGCTGTTTTCAAACTGTTGGGTGAACAGTGGACAGGGCTCACAGCTGATGTCCAAACCAGCCCGGGATTCGAACTTGCAATCTTCAGATCTTCAGATTGCTAGCACAGCTGCTGTTACCACTATGTTATCTCTCCGGCCCCTAATACGTATGGATTAAGATAAAAACATATTAAAATATAATAAATACATTTGACATTTGATACTGTGATATATATATATATATATATATATATATATACACACTGTATATATATATACACTGTGTGTGTATGTGTATGTGTATGTGTGTGTGTGTATATATATATATAAAAATCACATCACAAAAATTAGGTGATCACTCCCTTTCTCTTTCTTTCATGGTTGCCTCATCCACTATCAAAATGAGATTATAAATTCCCTGGGGCAGATGCCAATGTCTTTGTTATCTTTCCTGTTCCGCAAAGGATCATATTCAGTTCATTAGAAGACTCATTAATTAATGGAGGGACTTCAACTCTTTCCCCTCAAGGGCCCAATTTAAACAAATCCTACCAGGCTTTGCTATTTGCTATGGAAAGAAGACTCCCATCAATGCCCTTCCCTCCATGCCATGGTCACAGTCTTACAAACTCAGTGTTGCCTCGCCACCTCCTACATCAGCTATTTGTTAAAAGACACATGGGAAGTGCGAGGAGCCAGAGATGTGGCATATATTGGTCAGTATCTTTTTAGTGACATCTATAGGTTCAAATTTCAGTACACATGCAGAGTGTTTTTATTGGACATCATGCATTTACAGTATTCAGCTGATGGGGGGAAATGCAGAACCTGAAGAATATATGTATCACGGTTAGCTTGCTTTTGTATGGCAGGATGTAACGTTTCTACAAATTGCCTGTACAAACTGCCTCCTCTTTGTGGTCCTATAAGACTAAATGAGACACTAGCTCCAAGATCAAACATTAATGCAGCATAGCATAAGTAACCACCACCAGTGTTCTTCTGTTCCACTTGCAATAGGAAATCACTACACTGGATACTATTGTAGCATAACTAAATAAATTAACTGGTAAATCCATATCGTAGTGATGTGTATCAGAAGTGATGTATGTGGTCCATGATGGGCTTCTGCTTATTTTGCAATGGAGCCTGAGACCCTCTACAGAACATGGAATAGCCCAATGTGAAATGTACTACTCACATTTGGGAACTACGATTCCCCTTCCTTGGGCATCTGTGCCCCATTTTATGTGCTGGTCATAGTCTGTAATAAATCATTGATTGATTGATACTCACATTTGTTATTGTACTTGTGCGATATGATGGCACACATGTGGATTTACAAGTTAATTTATTTAATTATGCTACAATAGTATCCAGTGTAGGGATTTCATATTGCAAGTGGAACAGAAGAACACTGGTGGTTACTTATGCTATGCTGCAGTAATGTTTGATCTTGGACCTAGTGTCTCATTTAGTCTTATAGGACCACAAAGAGGAGGCAGTTTGTACAGGCAATTTGTGGACATGTTACATCCTGCCATACAAAAGCAAGCTAACCGTGTTTGGTCTCTAGGCAGTTGGACAACTTGGCCTTCATCTCTTCTCTTTGGCCTCTCTCTTTCTCTCCAGGTATTGTGTTCAATGATATCTACACAGCCTCCAAATTTGCCATCGAGGGCTTCTGCGAAAGCCTCGTCATCCAGGCGCTCAAGTTCAACATCTTGTGAGTGGTTAGTTGTAGCCAAGCAGTGCTTTAAACCCCACTGGTTGCCTTTGGTGGTAATATATATCCTTCTGCAGTTTTAATGGTCTCTTTCATACCACACAAGGATAGTTGTGTAATAGTGCTTTAACAGCTAGAGTCCATTCTGTGCAAGTGTCTTTAGCAGGGGTTGGGAACTTTTTTGACTCAGAGAGCCATAAAAGCAAAATATTTGGAAATTTATTTCAGTGAGAACCATATAATATATTTTATTATTTTGTCCAAATTTGTTTCTGGGATTTCCTTACTCTTCCATTCTGTCAACTTTTTAGACGCTAAGTTTTTGTTGAACACTTCACTCCTGCTCACAGGTATGGTACTTGGAGGCACAAAAACAACAAGACAAGCTACCACTAGAACAACAACAGCACAACACAGGAATCAAAACTGAACTCCAAAGAATGGAGTGTGAGAACAAACCTATACGAAGGCTACAGAATCACATCAGGCTAAATAAATATGTATACATGAAATTGTATGAAAATTATATTTCTATCAATATATTATAAGCATCTCAAAACATCCACATTAATGGCTGCATATCATTCATTTTGTTACACCAATATCATTGAACCTATACACATAAAGCTGATCTGCATAAAATATTACTAATTTATATTCTCACTTGGCAACAGCCATATATCATATCATCCAATATACTTAGGTGCTGCTCCATATACAAACCATTTTCATTGGTAATAATACATTACAAAAGCTGCAAAAGGTAGGAGCTTGAACAGCAATATATGAATGGTATTGTTTCAAATGCTTATAATATATTGATAGAAATATAATTTTCATACAATTTTGTGTATATATGGTACTTGGAGGTGGTGGTTAGCTGTCTCAGTGTGAAATGCGCTGCTCTGTGCAGCTGCTGAAGAGTGTAGGCTCCAGGCCCTTGAGGAGGTCCTTCCTCCCCTCCCCTCTCCTCCCACGCATCCGCCCCTCGGCCAAAGGAGTGCAAGGCCACTGTGCCGGTTAAGCCGAGAAACCCTCACAAGGGGTGACCTGCTGAGGGCCTGGTGGAGTCGCTCCAAGCGGTGCCTCCACCTTCCTTACTCACCTGTGAGACACCAAGCGCTGCCAAGACACGGACTCCTGCCTCCGCCACTTTTGTGCCACTTTCCTTCTGTTGGGAGGGGCGGAGGAGGGGAATGAGGAGCCTCCTTCCTTCCCTCCCTCCCTCCCTCCCTCCCAAATACACACACAAACGTTTTCGAGATGAGAGGGGGAAGGAGGACGCAGGGCGCATGTGCACACAGCTCCTTTGGCTTGGAATTCTAGATGGAGAAAAGAGGAACTGCGCAGGCACGAAGCGAGGGAATCCCAAACGCTTGCAAGCCAGATGCAATCTTCAAGAGAACCACACCTGGCTCACAAACCATAGGTTCCCGACCCCTGGTCTATAGCTTTTTGAGGTACAGTGAGATAGATACCTAAAATCGTGGATAATTCCAAACCTTATATCTGACTGTACTTGGGCTACAAGCATACAATATAATCACACTGGAAAATCTAGAAAGGCCCACAAACATTTCTGTGTGGTGATATTTTTTTAGAGCACGATTAATTGAAATTGTTGTTATTGAATCCATGGAAGCAGTATATGTATTTTTGTTCACATCCCCAATTGACCATCTTTGAGTGTATTTTTGAATTGTACAGATTTTTAGACCTTTGCTTTAAAAAAAATGCATCCAGCTTTTTGTGCACATACGTCATACTGCAAGATACACAAATGAGTACATTTGTGAAAGATAATATGCTTTCCTTTACAAGGAATCTCATGAGGTGCAAAACTTGATATTGCCAAAATTGTTTTTAAGCCAGAGGCAAGGTGGCTTTCTAGCACATATCTTATGTGTGTTTATGCAATGTGTGTGCATCAAAATGGGCCCACTGTCCCCCAAATTCTGTGTTCTCATAAAATATTCCACAAATGTGTAGGATTATGGTACCTTAAAACTTCTGCTGAACATGTAGAAAAACAGTTCGGACATCCAAAAGAGAGAGGCGGGCAAAGAGATCCATGGAATGCAAACACAACAATGAAATTGTTTGAGATAGAAGATAACCAATGCTAGAAATTTGGGAACTGAAGGAAAATAGCATTTGAAGGGATAGAGTTTTTATATAGGTGGGCAATGCCTTCATCTCACTCCCTATCACTCCCTTTGTCTCAAAAAGTTGCAGTTACGGATGCTTGATGAATTTATGTCCACATTTCATAGTGAAATGGCTTTGGGCTTAAAGCAGGGGTAGGCAATTATTTTTTCCAAGGGGCCACACGAGAGCCAAAAAATATTATGGAGGGCCGCACCTGAAGGCGGAACTACATGCTAATCTATATAATTTATTTATTTATTCACTTACTATATTTACTATATATTACACATCATTAATATTAACATATTAATATATCAAGAAATATTCATATATTATTAGTATTAATATCATAATTATTATATTATAGTATATATAGACATTATAATATATTGAAATTATAATATAATATAACATTATATTATATTATTTATTATATTATTATAATAAAATTATTATACAATAATAATAAAAACCACTAAAATTAAATTAAATTCAAGAAGACAAGGTGCGAACCAAGATGAAGGCTGACATCCTTAAGAGAGGAAGGATCCCAAGATGTAATGGCCCAATGGCCCCAGCCCAGAGGATGGCAAAGCAGACCCAGCCGCCCCCGCAGCAGAGGAGAGCAGAGCAGCAAGCCATCGGAGGCTGCAGGCCTCCGCCCGCTCTCATCCCCAGCAGTTCCCCAGCTGATCGTTCTGCGGGGGCCAAGAGGAAGGGGTGCCACTGCTACCATCCGATCGCAAGCTCTGTGGGGCCTGTGTTGGCAGACAGGCTGGAGGAGCGGCGGATTTGGAGTGCCTGCCACCCCTGCAGGCGATCCTGGCCTGCAGGGGGGAGCACTCAGCAATCTGAGGCGGCTCATCAACGTGGTGACCCGGAAGACGACAAAGTCTTCCGGTTCGCCACATTGATCAGCCCCCGCAGGTCGTGGAGTGCTGCCGCTGCAGGCCAGGATCGCCTGTAGGGGTGGCAGGCGCTCCAAAGCCACCGCTCCTCCGGCCTGTCTACCAACACAGGCCCCACAGAGCCCGCGATCAGATGGTGGCAGCGGCACTTGGCCCCGCCCCCGATGCCCTTCTTTTGGGCCAGACAGAACCGGCTGCCGGGCCGGATATGGCCAGCAGGCCATAGGTTGCCCACCCCTGGCTTAAAGTCAGATTGAAATGTACATGAAGTGTCTATTTTAGGGTAAAATAAACTTTGAATTGTGTGATTTGAGAGAGCACAGTGTATATTTTTGTTCTCAAAGGTACATAGCTAAATATGTGCTAAATGTAAATGTTTGTGCAGAATTTTTTTTAAAAAAAGATTCCCAGGAAACTTAGACTCGCCAATAAACACATATAAAACTGATGGGGCCTGCAATCAACTGATCCATCCAGCCATCCCCAAAGGCAGGACCCAAGCAAAGCTGAAAAGGCAGGTTCTTGCAAGAACAGGTGGCCCTTCAATAATTGATTCTGTTTATGGTTGTTACTCAATTATTTAGTAATAGGACTTCAGCTTTGTTCAGACATTACTCATTACACATTCTTCAACATGGGAGGAAGGGAATGATTTATCTCACTTTCCTGAGAGAGAAACAAATCAGGATATTGGAGGGAAGAGGTTCTCATAGAGGCGTTCCATGTGAGTAAGACCACTTATTTTCCAGGATTCTTGCTCATTTTTTTTTACTTTATTTTTTTTAAAAATATTATACAATGTCTATTTACAGCAGATTCATGTTATTCATTTCTAGGTACAATACTTCAATCTTTAGCATCTGCCATTATGTTTTCCTTATACATTTTTGTATCCCTCACCGCTGTGCTCCCCTCCCCCTCCCTGCCATTGCTTTTACATATCATTCGTCCAAAATTTCATTTCTTCTTGTGGAGGTAACCTTCCTTCTTCCTTTTCTAATCCTTTTTCAATAAATTTTCTCCATACCTCATAAAAATCACTTTGTTTCCATATACCTCTTTTTACTTTTAATATACATGTTAACTTGTCATTTATTGCCAGTTTCCATACTTCCTTGTACCATTCCTCTATTTGTATATTTATTTCTTTTTTCCAATTCCTTGCTATAAGCAGTCTTGCTATTGTTAATAGGTTTGTTATCGCATCTTTTCCCTTTTTCCCCAATTGTATACTATTATATAATGATAATAAAGCTATACTAGGACTTCTTTCTATTTTAATATTCATTATATCTTCTATTTCTTTAAATACTTTCACCCAAAATTTGCTTACATATTTACATTGCCACCACATATGTATGTATGTTCCTGTTTCTTGGCATCCTCTCCAACAGTTTTTCGAGTAGTTTTTATTTATATTTGCCATTCTTACTGGTGTAAGGTACCATTTCCATATTAATTTATAATAATTTTCTTTAATCCTTATTGATAAATTTTAAGATGTCTTTGTCTCCACAATTGTTGCCACTCTGTTTCCTTTATTTTTATCCCTAAGTCTTCTTCCCAGACCTCCTTAAGGGTGTTATTTTTTGTTTTTCCTTCCTTTATTTCAATTATTATCTTATATATTTTACTAGTTATTCCTTTCAAGTTTTCGTGCTCTTCTACATCCCTCCCATTTTGTATTATTTGTTCAAATTGGTTAACCTTACTTCCTTTTTTATTGTTTTTTAGCCAATTTTTAAACCATTGTTCTAATTGTATACAATGGAACCATGTCAATTTTATTTCTCTAAATTCTTCCATAATCATTTCCTTCTTCGTTCCTACTTTTATCCAATCCCCCATTTTATCTAAATTTTTTCCCCTTAACTTTTTATCCATTATTTGTTTTAAATTCTTTGGAAATTTCTTTTCCATTACAATTGGGGTTATTACTGATCCATCCGTTATTAACATTCTCCTGTATTTATTCCATACTTCTAATATATTACTCAACATTGGATTTCTAATTTCCCTAATTTCTTTCCTTGTGAATTGTTTAAAAAATATATTCCATATTTCTTCTTCCACTTTTCCTGAGTAATTTCTTAGCCATTCTACCCCATCTTTTTAAATCATTCCTTCTATAACCAGTCTCAATCTACTCGCTTCATAATATTTTTTAATGTTAGGGACAGGATTCTTGCTCATATGGATACCTCCATTTGAAGAAGTTCTCTCCTCTTCAGTTCAATTGCTTTCACTCTGTGGAAACAGTGGAAGGGAGTAATGCCAAATGTTACTTTGCTGAAGAAAGTATGCTGAGTAATACCTGAACAGAGTTAAGTGAGTAATGCTAATGACTGTTCACTACTCATCTTTTCCATAACCATTAATCTTTCCCATAACGATTAATGTTTTCCATAATTGGTTTTATTAAGAGCCTGGCTTGTTCTTCTCTGTGCCTCTGGAGCTTAATTAAGAACTCTTTGTCCACATTACATGAATGAAAGGAAGGATGCAAAGCTGTGAAAAGTTACTTTTTGGGGGACTGAGACTGAGACAAAGGCACTGGGAATGTGGCGCAGCTGGCTAAGTGTCAGCTGCATAAGATCTCTCTGACCAGTAGGTCATTAGTTTGAGGCCTGCCCGAGTCGAGGTGGGTGCTCAACCTTTAAGTGTAGCCTGCTGTCGACCTTTGTAGCCCGAAAGACAATTGCAGCTGTCAAGTAGAAGATAAAGGTACCACATTAAGTGGGGAGGCAAATTTTGACTGAATTATGAGGCCGTTAAAGAACTTCAGGAACGCTGAGGAATGCGGAAGAAACAACAAGGGATGCTGGGAACGCTGAGAGATGAGGAGTGCGTCTGCTCCCCCTGGTGGCCAGAGTTTGCCTCTGTTCGTCTATATGTGTGTATGTGGAAACGGCAGGGATTGTCTGCTAAGTATGTGTACCTGTAATCCGCTCTGAGTCCCCTTCGGGGTGAGAAGAGCGGAATAGAAATAAAGTGTATTAATATTATTATTATTATTATTCATGATCTCTGCAGGATTCGGCAAATTTTAATCCAAAAATCAAAACATTCCCAGATTCCGATGTGCTACAAGGCAGCCAACACCCACCAGAAAGAGTCTCATAGAAAAGCCTTGCTCTGCTTTTTTATATCTATGCTTGCTTGTCTTGTAGCGTCAGTTTGATAGAGCCAGGCCCAGTGGTCACGGAGTTTGAGATGAAGGTCTATGAAGATGCGGAGAAGGCCGACTATTCCCAGACGGATTCCGAAACAGCCGAGATATTCACCAAGATCTACCTGAAGAATTCCAAAGCCATCTTCTCCAGCTTGGGCCAAACCCCAGATGATGTGGCTGAGGTGAAAATCTAAATATCTTGTTAACACATGTGAGGAGGTGACTACAACACACTGCACTTGCACAATTAGTGTATACACTAGGCAGCTGATCCTTGAAGGGAAATGCTTGTGCCCACTTTCCAGTATATATGGAGAGATTGCACTCCTCTGATGTTCCGGTCTACAACGAGGAGAAGAAGGAAAAAGCCAGAGATGTGTGTTGTTCTTTATTCTATAATTCAGATTTTCTGGCATAATATTGGCAGGTGGTTTCTTCTAGAGTGAGGCCAAAGATGGCACAGCAAAATAATCAACTACGACATAACAATAAACAGAATTGGAACCATCACATTGAAACAATATAGAACCATTAAAGCACATTAGCATGAAAAATAAAACAGCAATAATATCTGTGAAATTGGGATATTTATCAGTGGCTAGAAGACAGACTGTTGAAGGGCCAGATAGATTGGTTTTTCTTGGAGCAGGATGAGCACTGTGACAAGATTTCAGGACATTGGAAAGCAAAGTGACGGAATTTCAGGGGCAACATGCTGGAGGAAATTCTTGACATATCATTTGTGTCACTCTCTCACTGATATATATATATATATATATATACACACACACACACACACACACACACACAATATTTATATTTTGCTCTTCTAACCCCGAAGGGGACTCAGGGCAGATCACAGAACCTACACGAGAGGTTCTGTGCCCCTAACCAGAGTGAATACGAAAGGGTGTCTGCATAGTGCTATAACAGTGTCAGCATTCTAGAATCAAATAAATATTACTAGATATTATAACTTAGGTTTTATGTGTGGTTAACATCTGAATAGGTGCCTCATTACCACCCCAATAGCTGTAGAATATGCCTTCGGTTGTCTAATGCATGAAAAATAAAACAAAGTGATGGAGACACCCTACCATTTTGGGCTCCTTTTCCTGCTAAAACTACCCTTTGTAAAATCTATTTTCCTTCTTTAATTTATAATACCCTGCTTGTTTGGAAACGATTCAGTTCCATGAACAAATAATCCAACCTAATCAAATTCCAAAGCTTTTTTACATTTCTGAGGGATTAGCTGTGTACTTCAAGGTTTAGACCCTTGTACGCACCCACCTGCAAGCTTACAAGGGATGATGGTGCTACTCTGAAGGCACAGCTGATACCATTATATGGCCTTCCATAACCTGTTATAAAACCAGAATATTGAATGCATCTACTTGCAACTGAGACACAGAGGGAATATTCTCTGAACTTTTATAAATTTTCAGATAGAAAAAACAGAGGCATAAACAGGAGTAGAGAGAACGGTCCTCAGGATAGGGTGATTATGTTGGGAGCCTGCAGGATTTGTTGCTGGAGTTCTTGGGTTTCTTCCACTTTCACAGGGGAGTTTGCAACATGGGGCCCTCAAGAAAGTACATGAAGGGAAAAAAGTATCCCCCTCCCCGGAAAGAACAATTCTATGGCAAACTTCTGGTGGAATTTGACCATAGGCTTGGATTGGAAGACCTACGAGTGCCTATTAAATCTCTCTAGATATCTCTAGATCTTGCAAAGCAAATCTAGATTCATGCTATGGGACCTAGAGATTCCTAGAAATAACGTATTATTCAAATTCCCAAATAAATCGGCAAAAGTTACACCGCAAATGTGGAAGGCTGGTTGTATCCAGCCAACATTTGTGCTATCCTGGACTGTTATTGAGCAATTCTTGACACAGGTTGCCACAGTAAATTTCCACCCTCGAGCGATTCCCCTTTTAATTCTAAGGTATCTCCATCTCTTCTTCTTTCTCTCGTTTGTTTATTTCCCCCCTAGAGTCATAGTACTAGGGTCAGTGCAATTATAAAAAATAGTAAGAATGAAAATAAATGGTCAAAGATGTGACAACAACCAACAGAGCTTGGGAAAACTCAAAGGGTTTTATCATGAGAACGCATGCTTCTTTTGGCCAATCTGGGAGAGCCCAGAGCCTGTTAATGCAGCTTAAAGGAAAGCCTGTCTTCCAAGTGTGGGATGCTATTCTATTCTAAATTTGTTTTCTCATTGAATTTGTGGCCAAGATTTTTTTAAAAAAATATTTTTATTGGAAAAAATAACATATTTGAACAGATAATAATTGTCTATTGTAAGTGTACAATATAATAAACATAATTTCTATATTATCTATTCCCATTCTTTACAGAACATTCATATTACATTTTTATTTTTCTCCCACCTCCACCCCCCCTCCCTCTCCCTCCCACCACTTCTTCTCTATATATTTATTTTTAACCACGAACACAGCTTTTGAAATCTCTGTACAATATCTGGACTGGCTTCTCCTTCTTCTATCCATTTCATATATGTTCCCCATTTCTCTTTAATTTCTTCTGTTTTGTCTATCTGTGAGTCTTCTTGGTTTATACATGCAATGATATCTGATTGGACTTGTTCAAATAAATAGTTATTCCAATTTTCAAATTAATAAAAACAGACCAACATGGATTCATTAAAAACAGATATATTGGACATCCAATCAGAAATATTTTAAATTTAATGGAACACAAGAAAAAAAGAAACCAGCCCTTTTGAAACTAGACATACATAAGGCTTTTGATTCAATAAATCATGAATTTTTGTGGGAGGTCATAAAGAAATTTGGGGTAGGTGATTCATTTCTCAAAGCAACTAAACTATACAGAAAAGGAACGGCTGTAGTCAGAATAAATGAAGGAACGTCAGAGGAATTCCCAATTCAGAGGGGAGCAAGACAGGGCTGCCGCCTGTCACCGCTGCTCTTTGTTCTGGGAATGGAGGTGGTAGCTGACAGAATAAGAAACAGTGTAAGGATTGAAGGATGTAAAATTGGCAAGGAACTGGAGGCTAAATTAAACCTTTATGCGGATGATCTTCTGGTGATACTGTCTAACCCCCTAGGAGGAATAAAGGAATTAAAAATTATACTAAGTGACTATGAAAGAAATACAGGACTGAGGGTTAATCTAAAGAAATCAGAAATCATGTACTTTAAAGTAAGTAAATCCGAAAAAGAGGAAATAGATAGAATAACCAAAATTGGCATGGGAAAAGAAAAAATAAAATATTTGGGAGTGACAATACAAAAAAATATAGATAAGATGAAGAAGAGTAACCACAAGGAGGCGTGGGAAAAAATTCTTAAGACCATGAAAAGATGGAAGGAATTTTTTTAAAACATCTTTAGTAAAATAAAAGCAGCAAAAATGTTCTTAATCCCCAAAATAATGTACTTATTTCAGGTTCTCCCATTAGAAATTAATTCAAGACAAATAAAAATTTGGGACAGGACTATCAGAGAATGGATATTGAACGAAAAGAAACCTAGAATCTCAAATAAAGTATATTACACACATCAGAAAGAATTAGGATGGGGACTACCAAACTCAGAAGTTTATTATGAAGCATTTCAACTAAAGGCATTGATAGAAAACAGTTTAGGGAGAAAAATGGTGCAGAATAGAAGACGCAGTTAATAATGGAGAGGAAAAATTTGGAATTTTTACAGGAAATATAGAGACTACCATAAAAAAAACCAAGAGGCCCTAGAAGGCTAGCATTAAAAATATGGAAAAAATGGAAACCACTTTGGATGCCGGATATAATAAAATGGACACCCTTAGAAAGCCTATAAGGAAAAGAGTTTGGCCCCATTTGGTGGAAAGATTTGAAAGACAAAGGATATTATTGCATTAAGGATATGTATGATATAAATGGGCAGCTGATTCCCATGGACTGGATAATAGAAAAAATGGGTAACAAAAATTGGATAAAAGTATTAGGCCTATGTAACAAACTTAAACAGGGGGAATATGGTGAATGTTTAGGTAAAGAAAATGTGGTTGAAAACATATTGATGAAAGGACAGAAGGCAATGAAAGGCTTGGTAGGAGTAATATATAAAACAATGATAAAAGATGAGGAATATGTAGTCAGAACATTACAAAATAAATGGCAGAAGGAAGGGACACTAACAAAACAAAATATCTTTTTTTTCTTCTTTTTTTTCCATTTATTATTTTCTCCCAACTCCTCCCAATATCGAGGAATTAAAGAAGGGGGTAAACAAAATTAAAATGGAAAAAATATAAAGAATTAGAAAGGAAATTTGTCTGGAAATGGTATAGGACACCAGCTCAATTAGCAAATATGGGAACAGGATTAAGTCCAATGTGTTGGCACTGCAAAGCTGAGAAGGGCTGATATGCACACATGTGGTGGAACCGTATAATTGCAAAAAAATTGGAATAAGATAATGAGGAAAATTGGGAAATTTTTCAAAATAACAATTCAAGTTAATATGGAATTTATACTAATGGCAGTCACAAGGAATAAAAACATTGCTGCAAAGAACCAAGAGTTATTTAAAGCAATGATTCTAGCAGGAAAGGCAGTAATAGCTTGGGGATGGAGAGATGAAAAAAAAGGAATTTGGAAAATTCGTGGCCAAGATGAGCTGAAGGAAGGCGTGAGCCAAGTACCAAGAGGAAAAGAAGGCAAAGGGGGAATTTGATTTAAACTGACCAGTCAAAACTTTGGCAGCAAATTTATAGTTCCTTGGGAACTATCCATCAGCAGGAAAATGTGCTGAAGGGTTGTCCATGCTTAAGCAGGACATAGCAATGCAAATATATCCAAGTGCTATTTGATCTGTTACTCTATTTGAGCTGTTACCCTTTTTCTTGGAAAGCCTCCTAACATGAGCTGCTCTGGATGGCATGGAATCATTTAGCAGTAACTAAATTGAATCAATACCTGCTTACTTCTAGGAAAGTGTGAATCATAGAAGGGTAGTATCCAACCGATAATCCTTAAATGGCACAGGCTTCTAGGAAGAAAGGATTGTCAATTCAACAAAATTTGAGCCAACATTTATTGCAGCTTAAACTTGAAATTTTGAAGTATATTTATACATGTGTCTTAATTTGGTATATAGTTGTCCTGTTGTTAGATGCCTTCAGACTGACTCAGATTAAACATAGGATTTACTTAGCAAGATTTGTTCAGAGGAAGTTGGTCATTGCCCAAAGTCACCAAGTAGGTTTCCATGGTTGAGTGGGGATTAGGGACCTCATCAGATAGTTTTAGGGCTCCGTTTCTATGTGCGGCTGAAATGGAGCCCCATGGAAGCCATCACACGACGTAAAGGCTCATTCGGTGGGGCGCTGTAGGGATCCTTTTCCACAGCATATGGAAATGGGGTCCTAAACCTTAAAATGTGGAAAGACGGGTAGAAGATGGGGAAAGGATGTGAGATGGCTGGACATCTCAAAAGATGGGGAAAGATCTTCTGGGATGTTGAGTTTCTCTCCACCTGATGAGATCCTTTCACTCTATTCCTGGCCCAGTACTCGGATCACTACGCCATACTGTATTATAAAATCCCTAGCCAGGAGTGCCATGGGGATGACTGCCTCAGTCAAAAATACCTGAATACACTGAGCCGAGAAAGTATATTCTGCATTGTGGGAGGGTGAGTCAGTGTTTGCAGACTTTTACAAGGACTCTATCTGTTTCCCCCCACAGCACACATTGAAGGTCATCACCACTGCCAAGCCACCCTTCCGTCACCAGACGAATGCCATTTATACACCCATGACTGCCCTCAAGCACGCTGACCCCACTGGGGCCCTGATGACTGACTCTTTCTACAAGATGGTCTTCAGATATGACACCCTTTTGCATGTCAGCTTGAAGGCCATCCGGCTCATCCGTTGGCAAGCCCACAAAATGAGACAAGGGGCCAGGCTGCTGGGCTTCAGATGAGGTGCTTCAGAGGCTTAAAGACAAAGAGTTTTAAGGAGAGGGGAGACCAGGAGGTGATGCCAAGAGACCCAATCAGGAGAACATTTCAAGGATTTATTTCATTATGGCAGATTTTCTGTCTACATTTTTAAAATGTTCATAACATTTAGTTGTATCTTCACACCACCTCAGGGTGGATAACTGTGGAAAGCAAGGAGACAGTATGAAACATCTAGGGAACATTAGAGGGTCGCATCACCCAAACTTGCTTTGCAAAAAGCATTTATAACAATTTTCTCAAAGGCCCCTGAGGGACCTGAGGTATATTTTCACCATGTCATTGGTCCTTCCATTTAGGTCCAAATAAGTTTGGATAACAATAGGAAATAAGTGGAAATCACTTCCAAATGTGATGGAAATACAGCCCTCCACCCCCACAACTCCTGGCAGCCATAAAGATGTCTTGGAGGCTGCATACAGCCCACAGCCTTTTCAGCCCTCTATGTTACATCTTTAAGTCCTGTGTTGTATATTACTTGCATGCTTTATCACTGTGGCAGGGATTCTATTGGCTTATTTCAACTAGAGTAGAAATATTTGATCATTTGTTGCATGGTGAGTTGACACAAACTAGATTCAATGGCTCTTCTATAATAAAATATTTATAACAATAAAATTTAAGCCCATGATTTGGGGCCAGAATCTAGTTGGAGCCTTATGCTTGCATTAAAATAACTGCACAAACAGTTGCACTTTGTCAGAGATTATATAAGTGAAGTTCCTTGTGCAATCAATGGTTCTACAAGAATGTATAAATAAAGCCAGTGATATATGGTGAAAACTGAATCCATGAAGGAACAAAATGTTAATGGTTAGGAGGAACTCAGTCCAGGATGAAGTGAAAATGGTTGATTTGACTAACATGGGAGCTTAAACCCATACTGAACCTGCAAATATAATAACTGGACTTTTTTTTTGTTGGTTGTGAAATCAGCGATCCTTAATCTACTTTCCAGAGAGTCCCCATTAAACTGAATAAAGTCTGTTTCTAAGTCAATACACTTTCCTGGAGATCATGCAATTGTAAATAAAATACATGGGGCAGTATGGTGCCACACCATGTAGAGCCCAAGTTATAGTTGTGGGGTTGGACAAGATCTGCAGTTGTGCAAATGAATTTGAGTCCTTCTCGGTTATGCTGTAAAATGTTCTTTTCACTATAAAGTTTATGACTGAACTATGACTCCTGAGGTTTGGTTTGGTTTTTGAGGAATTGGGTAGAGGTGGTGATCAGTCCCGGATCACCCATATAGCCACACTAGGCCAGGGCCTAGGGGCGCAGCCGAGGGGGGTGCCAGATCCGGACCCCCATTTTTTTAAAGTTGATCTTTAAAAAAATGGGAGGGGGGTGGGACTTCCCTTCCTCCTCCTCCGCAACACGCTCGGCTTCCTTGACTCAAGGAAGCCGGGCGCATGGCGAGGAGGAGGAGGAAGGAAGGGAAGGCTTGCCCCCGGGGCGTGCGGAGGAAGAAGGAGGTGCGCAGAGCCGCGAAGAGGAGGTGGGGGGGTGTGGTAGAGGTTGGTTTGGGGGCGTAATTCCAAAGTGTGGCCTAGGGCGCCAAAATTGGTTAATCCGGGCCTGGTGGTGGTGGTGTCAATTGTTGCAACAAAAAGCAATCCCTCAGCTGCACTAATTTGGAGCATTAATAAGGAAAGAATGGCAGTTTCAAATCCCTGCTTGACACTAAATGACCCTGTGCTAATCACCTTTTCCAGAGCTTGGGGCATTAGTTTTTAATAACAAATAATATACTATTTATTTGTGTAATGCAACAACAAGTAACTATTATCCTTCCTTCGATTCCTCTCCTCCAAAGCAGCACATTATTCATTGCATTAAGAATGATTCATTAGTAACATATTACCCAAAGTGCTGCTTTTTAGTTACTTTGATTTTTTAAATTTAAAATTCCATTATCCAGTTGGTCACAAACATCCCAAATAGCTACTGAAAAAATAACAAGGCAACTTTAAAAAAAGTCACAAGTTTACACATTGAGGTTAAATAGTGATAACGTTACTTGTTGTTGCAATACACTAGTTCCTCCACATTTGTGATGGTTTTGGTCATTAAATCCCTGCAAAAGTGTGTGTGTGTGGGGGGGATTAAAAATGGCAAACACTCCTTTCTTTAAACCAAGAGAACCCTTCTTTAGTCATTAATAGGTCCTCCAGTGCAATTCTGTAGTCAGCTTCCACCAGAAGCTGGAGAACCTAGAGATGCCTAGAAAGCATACTGTTCTAAGCATTTGTAGGTCTCCCAGAGTGTTCCTATGGTTGCCTTCTGGTGTAAGTTGACCATAAAATCACACAATCATATGTAGGGCAGTAACAGAAGTGGCAGCAAATACAGCAATCATTAATAATCAAAACCTTAACCTACAAATGTAGAAGAGGGTACTTTTAGAAAGTGACCACATTAGCAACATCTTTAAAACATGTGTGGAAGCATCATTGTTATGAGCAATGTGCTATGTCCAGTCTCATAAGTGAATGCATTTCATTCTGACGTCACAACAACCCAGCTATGTGACAGATATGTGGATCTCCGAGGAACACAATGCAAATTCAGGTATAGCATTCTAATCAGTAGTTAAGAGATTATAAGACGGAAGTTACAACCTTGGGCTGCTAGAGCATCATCTTTGCAGTAGTTATTGATCCAATCCAAACTCTCCCAGAACCCTACTGCCACAACAGAAGGGTTTCCATTCCAAGGTGCTAAAGATTGGAGCAGAAATGATTGTACAGCACTTTTCTGGTCACAAGGTATATTGAGACAAGTGGTTGTAGCACCTTGCAACTGGAGGAATGCCAAAGATGTAATTTAATAATAATAATAACAATAATAATAATCTTTATTTATACCCTGCCACCAAAGGGACTCGGGGAGGCTAACATGAGGCTAAGCCCAAGAATTACAATACTGCAAAGTAAAATACAATAACAAATAATAACAGCAAAGTAAAATGCAAACAATAACAAATATACAATAAACAAACACAAAATAAAATGGTGGAAGAATAAAAACACAGTGGGCGGGCCAAAATGCACAAAATAAAATTGATAAAACCCTTGGTGAGATAAGTAGATTGAGTAATTTCCGAATGTTTCGATCTGCAGGGCCTGGTAAACCTTTTCATTGAGTTGCTGCCAGGCTGAAAAGGTTTTGCTTTTTGAGGTGTGGCATTGTCTGATGTAGCTAGCTAGTAGCTACAATGACAAAACTCTTATCAAATTATTTATTTATTTATTATTTCAATTTGTATCCCGCCCTTTCCACACAGACTCAGGGTGGTTTACAGCATATCAGCATACAATCATTAAAATACCCCAAAACAATAAAATATCAGACCACTAAAACAGTATTATTTCAGCACCCTTGGAAGGTGGCTAAAAGTTAAATGCCTGCCAGACAAGAGCTGTCTTACAGGCCTTACGAAAAGCAGGCAACTCTTTGATCATTTGAAACCCTGGGGGCAAGGCATTCCATAAGCTCGGTGCCACGACAGAGAAGGCTTTCTGTCTAGTGGATGATAGACAGATCGATCATATAGAGGGAACCTTTAACAGGTTTTGGTCTTCTGATCGGAGGGATCTCTGGGGAGCATATGGGAGTAGACGGTCCTTCAAGTACACCGCCCCTAGACCATATAAGGCCTTAAAGGTCAAAACCTACACTTTGAAGGTGATCCGGTACTCAATTGACAACCAGTGCAGTTGCCGCAGAGTTGGAGTGATATGGGTCCTGGCCGGCACTCCAGCCAGGAGTCTAGCTGCTGTACTCTGAACTAGTTTAAGTTTACAGATAACTGCCAAAGGTAGACCAATGTAGAGGGCGTTACAGTAGTCTAACCTCGAGATGACCATTGCCTGGATCACCATAGCTAGGTAATTCCCGGTGAGGTAGGGCGTCAGCCACCTAGCCTGTCGCAGGTGGAAAAAAGCAGATCTGCTGACAGCGGAGACCTGAGCCTCCATTGTTAGTAGCAGGTCCAATTGGACGCCCAGACTCTTTAGTAAGGACGACGGGCGTAATGCTTCACTGTCCAGAGTAGGCACCCGGAGCTCATACCCCCCCCACCCCCGGGCGACCCTGCCATAGGATCTCCGTTTTTGATGGACTCACTCTCACACGGCTCCCTCGTCGCCACGCAGTCCTGGCTTCAAGGCATCGTTGGAAAGAATTGGGTACAGAGTCCGGTCGGCCATCCATCTTCAGCACCAGCTGGGTGTCATCGGCATATTGATGACACTTCATACCAAAGCTCCGCACCAGTTTGGCAAGTAGATATTAAATAATAAAGTTACATCTGATGATGCAGAGCTGAAAGTCTAGAACTGAAAATCTAGCATTTGATCTAGCACAAAGTTTATGAAATTTGCTCCTGACAGTACTTTGAAGTTTTTAATCAATGAAGTCAAACAACATCTGGAACCACTAGTGAAAATAACTGGTGAGAAGGACAGATTAATGTCGATACCTATGCAGTATATGTGCCTTCAAGTCACTTGTTGATTTATGGCAACCCACCAAAGGGTTTTCTTTGGCAATGGATTCACAAAAGTGGTATTTTCCAGTTCCCTTCTTTGAAATATAGCCAACAACACCTGGAATTCATTGGCAGGGTCACTAACCAGCTAATTTTGATCTTGCTTCGTTTCCAAAACCAGACAGGATCTTCTGCCTAACACTCTTCTTAGTGAAATGTCAGGTGTCCAAGCTGCATTCAAGAAAAGAGGAGGTGTGAGGGAATATATTAAGACATATGTTGGATACTGGGGCGCACTAAAGACTTTCAAAAGAAAATTGGCCTGCACGTTTATAGATTGTAAGAAAACCTTTGATCAAGTAGATCATGAAAAACTTTGAATTGGTGTTAAAGAAAAGAGTATGCCACAATATTTTATTGACCTGTACTCAGAATAAATGGCCGCTATCAGAACAGAATATACAGAAATGAACGGTTTCTAGTTGGCAAGGGGTGCTCACATGGGACTGTATTTTATGTCCCTGTTTAATTTGTATACTAAACACATCATACACAAAGCAGGATTAGACTCAGGGGAAAGAGGTGTGAGAACTGAAGGGAAGAATATGAGTTTACGAAATGCAAAAGACACCACAGTGCTAGCAGAAAATAGCAAAGGCTAAGAATACTTACTGTATTCCAGTTAACCATTAAGGAAACAGAAATAATAACCACATATTATTTATATAACTTGAAAGTAAACAATGTAAACAGTGAAGACACTGAAATAGTTTAAGATTTTCCTTGCTGTGGTTCTCTCTCTCTCTCTCTCTCTCTCTCTCTCTCTCTATATATATATATATATATACTGTGTGTATATATACTGTGTTGTATTTATATATATATATATATATATATATATATATATAGAGAGAGAGAGAGAGAGAGAGAGAGAGAGAGAGAGAGAGTCAATTTTGACCATATCAAATCATACAAAACACACACACTTGCCCATACATGCAATTCTTGGGCTTGGCTTCATGTTAGAATGGAGAATGTAGTTAAGAAATCAGAAGAAGACCAGGATTTGAAAGTGCAACTTTGAAGGAACCTGACAAGATCCTGAGGTGAAAAGATGCCTCATGTAACAATAAAATTCAGATGGTCGATGCCATCATCCTTCCAATTTCTATGTATGGTCATGAAAGCTAGATAGCAAAGAAATCTGATAGGAAGAAAATCAACCCATTTGAAAGACGTGATTTATGGATACTGCACACTGCTCCAAAGACAAATAAGTGAGTCCTAGAGCAAATCAAGCTGGAATTTTCCCTAGAAACAAGGTGGATAAACGGGGACTGTTGTACTTGGGCATATCATAGCAAGGGATGAGTCACTAGAAAAGAAAAGAATGCCTGGTAAGGTAGAAGTCAGTAGGAAAAGAGGAAGACTGCATACCAGTTGGACCAGTGTTCCCTCGCTACTTCACGGTTTGCTTTTTTGCAGACTCGCTGAGTCGCTGTTTTGCGGGTTGTTGCCTCCTAGTTTATCAATGGTTGCTGTTGCCCAGAGTGGCATTCTAATCCTGCCTCCTGGCAACGATGGAGTGTGGAAGGGGGTTTCCCCCTCGGGAGAGAGGCAGCCAATCAAGAGAGATTGCAGAGCAAAACACAGATAGGTAGCCAAAAAAAGAGGTGCGCGGTGTTTTTAAATCTCTCTTCGCTTCTGCCTCACCCTCAGAATGCTATAATAATAATAATAATAATACACTTTATTTATATTCTGCTCTTCTCACCCCGAAGGGGACTCAGAGCGGATTACAGGTGCACATACTTAGCAGACAATCCCTGCCGTTTTCCACGTACACAACATATAGACGAACAGAGGCAAACTCTGGCCACCAGGGGGAGCTGGCGCTCTCCTCATCTCTCAGCATTCTCAGCGTCCCTTGTTGTTCCTTCCGCATTTTTCAGCATTCCTGGAGTTCTTTAATGGCCTCATAATTCAGTCAAAATTTGCCTCCCCACTTAATGTGGTAATTTTATCTTCTACTTGACAGCAACTGTCTTTCGGGCTGCAAAGGTCAGCAGCAGGCTACACTTAAAGGTCGAGCACCCACCTCGGCCCGGGCAGGCCTCAAACTGATGACCTATTGGTCAGAGAGATCTTATGCAGCTGACACTTAGCCAGCTGTGCCACATTCCCGGTGTTATACATATATAGCGTCCCTACTTTGTGGATTTTCACTTTTCGCAGCTAGTCCTTGAATGTAACACCCGCAATAAGTGAGGGAACACTGTACTCAATTAAGGAAGCAACTGCCCTGAGTACAAGACCTGGGCAAGGCTGTTGACGATAAAGTGACTTCAAGATCTCTCATTCATCGAATTGCAGTAAGTTGAAGTTGAATTGGTGGCAATTAATGACTATTAGTGAAAGTTCAGAATAACAGCTGAATCTAACCTAAAACATAAGCTTATCAAATGAAATTTGGATGTGGATGTGTGAGGACATCTAGTGGTTCATGCAGACAATTCTCTTCTTTTTCACTGCCATTGTATCCTGTGCCTTGCAGACCAAATTCATTTCCAGAGTCCTTGTATGCAAATGTAACAAGCATGTGTTGCTTTCACTGTGGCTCCCTGGGGCATAGAACAGCTTCCCCATCCCATTTTTAGACCAGAGGAGTGGTGGGAAAGGTAATAGATAATTTTGTAAGCTTGTGTTTTTGTGGTAAAGCACAGATGTTGCATACACAATGGTCCCGTGTGCTTTCCTCCTCAGATTAAAACAAGGGGAGGAAGATCAAGTGATGGGAGAAGTCAGAGTATTTTGGACTAGAGATACTCAAATCTCAGTGAGATGTCCATGGGAGCTGGGGATTCTTGAAATTGTAGTTCAAAGGGACAATCTTCCAAGCCTAAGCAAAGAACTCACTGTCTGTAAGCAAACCTTACAGACAGTGTTAAATGAATTATTAGTCTGGCCTAATATGAAGCTAGCTGTCTAAGTTCCTATCTGCTGACATGTCTAGAGATCAGGTGATATGTATCTGGAGTATAGTTACCTACACATTTTGCTCATTTTGGAAGGCCGGTAGGAGCATCACATGTTGCTCACTTTCAGAAGCTAAGATTACCAACCTATGTAAGGCTCAGTGTATGCTTCCCAAAGCCCTTGATGCTGTCATTAGCAAATGTTCAAATGCAGCTGTCAAGACAGGTTCCACACTGCTTATAAAATCCCAAAATGTGAAACTAACCGTGCCCCACAATCTTTATAGCTGTGGTCACATGGAAGAAATCTAGTGGGAATTCTGTTGCTGATGGAAGAGTGCTTCACACATGCATGTGCATTTTTGATCCTTGAGCAAGGAATGATTCAGTAGCTATTAGACTTCTGCCCCATCCCACTGGCTCAATTGGAAGAGGGTGAACTTCTTTAGTTATATAGAGGCCAGGGAAGGAATAATTGGGTTGTAAATACAAGGGAATGGGCAGGCCTGGATTAACCCCTTTTGGCGCCCTAGGCCACACTTTGGAATTATGCCCCCAAACCAACCTCTACTGCACCCCCTCCTCCTCCTCGCAGCGCTGCGCGCCCTCCTTCCTTTAGTCAAGTAAGGAGGGCGCGAGGAGGAGGAGGCAGAGGGAATCCCTGCCCCCCCCCCGGGGCCACTGCCGGGCATACACGGCAGGAGGGCACGAGCGCCTCTGCCTCTTCCGCCATGTTCCTGGGTGCCGTGCATGCCCGGCAGTGGCCCCGTGGGCTTCCCTCCGCCTCCTCCTCCTTGCGCCCTCCTTCCTTGACGAGGGAGCGGGGGCGATGGTGAGGGGGGAGCGCCATTCCCTCCTCCCCCACCCCCTTACAGCGCTCTCCCCCGCCCTCCCTGAGAGAGAGAGAGAGAGAGAGAGAGAGAGAGAGAGAAAGTTGTGTTGTGGTTTTGTTTCAACATTTTTGTTGGGTCCGTGTGACTGGCGCCCCCGGGGCTTGCGCCCCTCGGCCATGGCCTAGGGTGGCCTTATGGGTAATCCGGGCCTGGGAATGGGGAGAGGGTGTCCCCAACAAGTCAAGCAACCTCTTCCATGAATAGACCTGTTGATTAAAACATTTCTGCTGGCACCCATGAATTCTCATGCAGAATCTCAAGACACAATTCTCTTGGAGCATTTGCTTTTCAGGCTTGAGCAGAGCATGGAAAAGTTATGTCTTGGGCAACATAAAAACAAATCTGAGAATCCCCAAGCCATATAAGTTCTAATCGAACCCCCCCCCCCCCAAGTTCCTAAATAAAGGACATCTCATACAAAATGGAAATCCAAATTAGTACTGTGTGCCCCTGTTTACAGATATTCTTGGAAACTTGGAAGCTGGATAGGTGGGACAAGACAAGCGTTCATATCATGCAGTTTTGGCAAGAGGTTGGGAGTGTCTTACCCAGTGGAAAGAGTCAGAGGTTCTGGGTTGCTGTGAGTTTTTCAGGCTGTATGGCCATGTTCCTGTGAAAAATACACAGCAACCCAGTGATTCTGGTCATGAAAGCCTTCAACAATACATTTAGAAGTTTGTTTGACCAACACTGTTGCCAACCACTATGAAGATGTGACCTTTGAGATTTTGGACCATTATTGTTGTTGCTGTCATGAAAGGGTACACAGATTTTTTTTTAATGGGCAGTCTGCACTAATATAGCTTACATAGTTGATTCAGGAAAAGAAATCTGCAATGCAAGTTGATATTTTAAAGTTCACCTTTACCTCTGCTAAGGTAGGCAGGCATTCTTACCAATGGTACATCGATTCTGTAGAATTAGTACAGGGTAATGGCCATGTCTCTAAGGTAAAGGTAAAGGTTTTCCCCTGACATTAAGTCCAGTCATGTCTGACTCTGGGTGTTGGTGCTCATCTCCATTTCTAAGCCGAAGAGCCGGCATTGTCTGTAGACACTTCCAAGGTCATCGTCATCATCATCATCATCATCATCATCATCATCATCATCAGTTTCTCACTTGTTAATCGCCCTCCATTAAAATGCTCCAGGCGATTTACATAAAACAATAGCATTAAAAATACACAATACCAAATAAACTGCAGTAGACATTAAAATCTCTGCTAAAAAGCCAGGTCTTGAGTGCCTGAGCAAAGGGTTGCAGGTCACGCATGGCCCTCAAGTGGGGAGGCAAGGAGTTCCACAAGACAGGGGCAGAGATGGAGAAGGCCCTACGTCTTGTGCTCTCGAGACGTACTTCCCTGGGGCCTGGAACATACAGTAAGTTTAGTTGGAAGAGTCGTGGCGACCACATGTGGCTGGCATGACTGCATGGAGTTCTGTCACCTTCCCACTGTAGCAGTACCTATTGATCTACTCACATTTGCATGTTTTCGAACTGCTAGGTTGGCAGAACCTAGGGCTAACAGTGGGAGCTCACACTGCTCCCCGGATTTGAACCTGCAACCTTTTGTTAAGCAAGTTCAGCAGCTCAGCGGTTTAACCCACTGCGCCACCAGGAGCTCACTGCTACGGAATCCTGGAGTTTGTATTTTGATGATACATTGGCAGTTATTGGAAGAGAAGACAAAAAGCCTTATAAGGCTACCACTCTTATGGTTCCAGAGCATTGAGCCATGCAATTAAAGCACAATAGTCCTACAGATGACAGTCTGGTTCGGCAGCATCCTGAACGACCAAGCAGCCTTTTTTAAGGAGAGCACTGCTTGCTCCGTATGGAGAGGGGCCTAGAAAAGGTGGCCTAACGAAAGCTCATCCCCGTCTACCTGGTTGGCTAGCCGCAGCCAACGGGCATCTTCCGATGCGGTCGAACAAAGACAAAGAAACAAAGGCCAACACCTGCCTGCAAAGGTGCAAATAGACTGACACTTGCATGCTGGAACATCAGAACCATGCAAGATTCTGCAGATAGTGGACGTCCTGAGCGTCGTTCTGCTCTAATAGCCCATGAACTATCACGGCTTAACATTGACATCGCTGCTCTTAGTGAAGTTCGTCTCCATGAGGAAGGCAGCCTTAAAGAACATGGTGCCGGCTACACACTCTACTGGTCTGGCAAACCCAAAACTGAGAAACATCTTTCAGGAGTAGGCTTTATGATTAAAAACTCCATCGCCTCTAAACTCGAGACGTTGCCGACAGGTCACTCTGATCGCATTATCTCCTTACGCCTCCCACATGCTGTTCTCTTCAGTATATATGCCCCAACTATGCAAGCTGACCCTGTGGAGAAAGACAAATTCTACTCAGACCTACGCCACCTCATACAAAAAGGTCCCTGCAGAAGATAAAATCATTATCCTTGGTGATTTCAATGCCAGAGTAGGAAAAAACTTTGAAGCCTGGAAAGGTGTATTAGGCAAGCACGGTGTTGGAAACTGTAATGATAATGGGCGCCTTCTGCTAGAGTTTTGTGCAGAACAGCAGCTGACTATTACAAACACCATCTTTCAGCAGAAAGATAGCTTGAAGACCACCTGGATGCATCCCCGATCCAAGCAGTGGCACCTCATTGACTATGTTTTAGTGCGCCAGAGAAACATTCGTGATGTCCGTCATACTCGAGTGATGCCCAGTGCAGAATGTCAAACAGACCATCGCCTTGTAAGATGTAAACTAAATCTACACCTTAAGCTCAAACCTAAGAGGGGTGGCATCTTAAAGAGGAGACTCCAAGTCAACAGTCTTCAACAGGCTGTTGTGAGAGACAACTTCAGGTAAATCTGCAAGCAAAACTTGAAGTCCACCCTACAGATTCTTCTCCTACAGCGCTCTGGCAACACATCAAAAACAGTATCCTGCAGTCTGCTGAAGAATCCCTAGGATTCTCCCTTAAGAAAAACCAAGACTGGTTTGATGAAAACAACCAAGAGATCCAGGAGCTGTTGGCAAAGAAGAGAACCACTCACCAGGCATTCCTCGCCCAGCCATCTTGCCATGTAAGAAAAGCAGCCTTTCGTCTCGCATGTAGTAAACTCCAACAAAAACTCAGAGACATCCAGAACAAGTGGTGGATTGATTTATCAGAAAAGACACAACGCTGTGCAGATCTCGGTGATCACAGAGGTTTTTATGAAGCTCTCAAAGCAGTGTTTGGACCTACTTATCAGGTCCAAAGCCCCTTATACAGTACAGATGGTCAAACACTAATTACTGATAAAACCTCCATCCTGAACCGATGGGCTGAACATTTTCAGGGTCTCTTTAATGCCAGCCGAGTAGTCCAAGGTTCAGCTATCCAACACATGATACAACAACCAATGAAAAATGAACTGGACACAGCTCCCACTCTGGAAGAGACCATTGAGGCCATACAGCAGTTGAAAAATGGCAAGGCAGCCGGGATCGATGGAATCCCACCTGAAGCTTGGAAACAGGGAGGTCATGTACTGCATGCTAAATTCCACGAGCTCCTTGTGAGTTGCTGGGAAAAAGGTGAACTGCCATCAGATCTCCGAGATGCAGTTATCATCACCCTGTATAAGAAAAAGGGAACAAAATCCGATTGCTCAAACTATCGAGGTATAACACTGCTCTCCATTGCTGGAAAAATCCTTGCAAGGATACTCCTGAACAGATTAGTTCCGGCTATTGCAGAAGAACTTCTCCCTGAAAGCCAATGCGGCTTCAGAGCAAATAGGAGCACCGCAGATATGGTTTTTGCCCTTAGACAACTGCAAGAGAAATGTAGAGAGCAGAACAAAGGACTCTATGTAACATTTGTCGACCTCACCAAAGCCTTCGACACTGTGAGCAGGAAAGGTCTGTGGCAGATCCTGGAACGTCTAGGATGTCCCCCAAGTTCCTCAAAATGATTGTCCTGTTACATGAGGGCCAGCACGGTCAAGTCAGATATGGCGATGCTCTCTCGGAGCCCTTTCTCATAACTAATGGAGTGAAACAAGGTTGTGTTCTTGCACCAACCCTATTTACAATCTTCTTCAGCATGATGCTCCAAAGGGCTATGGCAGACCTACAAGAAGAAGACGGCATATATATACGCTATCGTACTGATGGTAGCTTGTTCAACTTAAGCCGTCTGAGGGCTCGCACTAAGACTCTAAACTATCTAGTCCGTGAGCTACTTTTTGCTGACGATGCTGCCCTTGTCGCCCATTCAGAAGCAGCCCTGCAGCGCCACATCCTGCTTTGCAACAGCTGCAGAGCTGTTTGGGCTGGAAGTCAGCCTGAAGAAAACAGAAGTCCTCTACCAGCCCGCACCACAGGAAGAACACCACCATCCTCACATCAGCATAGGCACATCTGTGCTTAAGTCCGTTCAGCAGTTCACCTACCTGGGAAGCATCATCTCTTCAGACGCCAAGATTGACAAAGAGATAGATCACAGATTATCAAAGGCATATAGTGCATTCGGAAGGCTTCACAAAAGAGTCTGGAGCAACAAGCACCTGAGACAAAGCACCAAAATCAGTGTGTACAGAGCTACCATACTGTCCATTCTCCTCTATGGGTCTGAAACATGGGTCACCTATCGCCAACACCTCGACTCCTCGAGCGCTTTCATCAGCGCTGTCTTCGCACAATCCTAAATATACACTGGACCGACTATGTGACGAATGTTGCTGTCCTTGAGCAAGCAGGGATCACCAGCATTGAGGCCATGCTATTGAGAACACAGCTGCGCTGGGCAGGACACGTCTCTAGGATGGAGGACCACCGCCTCCCAAAGATACTACTCTACGGTGAACTCGCCACGGGTCAGCGCAAGAGAGGCGCCCCCCAAAGAGATATAAGGACTCCCTGAAACAACATCTCAGGCTTGGCCAGATTGATCACCAACAATGGTCCACCCTGGCCTCACATCGGGAGGCATGGAGAAGCACTATCCACAATGCTGCGGCCTCTTTCGAGAAGACACGCCGAATGGGTCTCGAAGAGAAACGACAACGCAGAAAGAACCGCAACTTGGAAAAACATCACCCAAGGAGACTTTCTGCTGCGCTTTCTGCAACCGAACTTGCCTATCTCAGATTGGCCTCTTTAGTCATCAACGCGCTTGTAAAAAGCGTGGGATGAGTCCTTCCTGAATCTTCGTTCGCGAAGTAATGCCGAGAGTCCTACAGTGTAGATGCATGCTAAGTAGTGCACAAGAAAAAGCAGTTGTAAAGAAGGGAGAGATGGTGTGTTCTCATCATGTTTCTTCACTCACATGATCCTGAGGTAGACGGCCCATGACCAGCCGGAGAAGTTTCAGTTCCCAGTCCCAGACAGAAATATCTCAAGTTAGCAGTGTTTATTAGACCCTAACATTATATTTTTAGCCAGCTTGGGGTTCAGGCTGTAAGGAAATGACTATAAAGCACCATATTTCTTTTTGTATGTATTTGTGGCCTGAAAAAAAACAAACCACGGAGCTTCCACAGAACAATCTGTTCTTGTGGCTTGTAAAATGGGAAGGAGCTTCACTCTTAAGCAGAAAAGATTATCGAGGTGACTATGATGGTGAAGATGAGGTCAGAAGAACCATTTCTTTGAAAAATGTATAGGGCAGAGTGAGAGTGGGTTATAGTTCTCACCCAGTTTT
>JARBWK010000008.1:104383886-104580084 GCA_030556195.1 Anolis apletophallus | reverse complement strand
TTGATCAAACAGGCCTAGTTGTCACCGTCCAATAGTCACAACCCCCTTTTAGGCTCCCAAACTTAGCATTTTGGCTCTTTTTTTTATTCATAAGGTTTTTTGAGCATTTTCAAGTTCCATTTTTTCACACAATAAGTAAAGAAGATTCTGTTCCATTATCTGGGCAGACGCCAAAAGGGGGCACTAGACAGAGAAGGATAGTATCTGGGGAACGGGGTATTTGAGGGAGTAAAAACATTTCCCCCTGTTTTCATGTTATCCCCCCCCCCTCCCCCATGTCGGCATCATGGAAACAACCCTCATTGATGAAATGGGCAGTGCGGAGGTGGGATAACCAGTGAAAACAGGGGGAAATGGTTTTCCTCCTTCAACTCCCCCAAACTCCTAAAATGGACTATCCCTCTTTGATTAGGCCCCCTTTGGGCCTCCGTCCGGGTAATGGAGTTAAAAGGTAAAGGTTTTCCCTTGACATTAAGTCCAGTCTTGTCCGACTCTGGGGATTGGTGCTCATCTTCATTTCTAAGTCAAAGCACCAGTGTTGTCCATAGACACCTCCAAGGTCATGTGCCTGGCATGACTGCTTGGAGCACCATTACCTTCCCGTCAGAGCAGTACCTATTGATCTACTCACATTTGCATGTTTTCGAACTGCTAGCTTGGCAGAAGCTGGGGCTAACAGCGGGAGCTCGCGCCGCTCCCTGGATTCGAACCTGCGACCTTTCGGTCAGCAAGTTCAGCAGCTCAGCGCTTTAACCCACTGTACCACCGAGGGCTCCACCCAGGTAATGGAATAATATCAAAAAGGGAAACAAAAAAAGAGGATGAGTGGAGTTCTTGTTGCTAATTTAGATGTTGACAAATGTTGTCTATTACCTTATGTCTCCGAGGGAGAGGGAGGGGGTTGGGGAGAAGAGAAGCCTTGTATTTGTTATAATTATTACATCTATTTCTTCATCTCAATTACTATAACATACACTGTCTAAAAAGTATTTAAATTTCCATATATTGTCTATAACAAGACAGAGTGTAGCCTTCCCATCTGACATCAAAACTGGTAGTCATGTCTTCTTATGTTGTCCCATGTTCTTCCTGTCTTCTCTTCCAGATCTTTACATTAAGAGTGCTTCTTAATTATTCTTATCAGTTTATTTATTTAATACTAGCTGTACCCGGCACGCGTTGCTGTGCCCTATTTAGGAGATGCGAGATGTAAGGGTTGGAAATGATGTTACTTACGGTCTTGGTGGGGTCATGTAGGCATGAATTGCGCACTTTCTATGTGTGCTCCAAATGATGTCATCTGGAAGCATGAGTTGTATTGTCTTATATAGCGGAGGAAGTGTTTTGATTCTGGAGTGTGTCTACTCAGCAAAGTCTGTAGTGGTTGTGGAGGAGTGGCAAGTGGTGGTAGAGAGACTTTACCGGCTAGGCAGCACATTCCTGTTGTTTCTGTTGTTGTATTTCAGGGCTTTGGAGTGTGTGCAGATGTGCGTTAGGGTGCCAATGTCGGCCTCTGGCACCATGCTGTAGTCTTCTGCAGCGTTGTATCTGAAGGCTAGGCGCTGGATTTGGTTGTGGTGTTTTTGAAGTTTGTTTTCTGTGTTGCGACGTCGTGTTTCTGCGCTCCTTGCGCGCTGCTGTTGTGTTGCATTTCTGCGTCTTTGTTGTTCCTGGCTGCGCGCTTCTTCTTGTCGTGCAGTTCTTTGCATTTGGTTCTCAGCTGTGCATCGTGCAGTGACCTGTTGTCTGTGTCTCTGCTGCGCAGTGTGTTTCTGTTCTGGCGTTTGTTCTGCCCTTTTTCGTTTGATGTATGTAGCGTTGTGAGTGTGTCGTCCAATGCTGTTATTTTTAGAAGGCATGGCTTGTCTTTTGGGTCAGTTTCTGTCTGTGTGGAAGGAAGGAATGGTTTTAGTTTGTGGTGTTTGTAGGTGTTGTGTGTACGGGGTCCCGTAAGGTTGGTGGGATGGGTTGTGATTGGAAGTTGTGTTGTGTGGGTAGGAATTTGCTGTAGAATTGCTCCCTAAGAGTTTGGTTTTGGCAGTTTAACCCTCAAACACCAACTGAAATCTCTCAGCATTCTATCCTAGCCTTGGATGGCTCTTGCCAGCGTTGCTATGGTTACAGCAGTTATGCAAATCCGCCCTTATTGGCAGCCAATCATGTTGTTCAGAATGTAGAGGCTGGGTGAGTCGTTGGCTGCTCCGGAGGATACTGGGAAATGTAGTTTATTTTTACTTGTTGTTTTGGGGGCCCTTTTAGGTTGGGGGGGGGGAGTTTCTTTGCTACAAACGTACCTTGCTTGAGGCCTATTTCTGTTGGCAAGTATTGTTTTTCTGCATTGTATAGTTTCTTTGTTTGAGGTATACATCACATGACGTGAACCCATTTATATAATAGATAGACTAGCTTGGGGACCCGGCGGTGCCCGGGTTATTTGAGGAAGGCATTGTGTGCCAAGGTTGGTTCCTATTAGATGTTTATGTGGCTTTCAGTGGTCTCAGGAACTTAGTGAAGGTACTCCAAGTCCCTTTGGCCATGGTCCATCCCCCTCCAAACAGCACCAGGATGTAGAGTGGGTCATGGGGGCTCTGTGTGTCACATTATGTCTTGATCATTCTTTGAGTGAGGGTTGCAGCAGTCTCGGAAGGTGAGTGAAGGTATTTCAAGTCCCATCATCTGTGATCCGTCCTCCCTGAAACGGCGCCAGGGTGTAGAGTGGGTCAAAGGGGCTCTGTGTGCTAAGTCTGTATTGGTCATTGGGTGAGGGTCGCGTTGTGAAGTGGGCCATTGGGCCCCTGTGTGCCAAGTTTGGTCCTGATCTGTCACTGCTGTGGGCCACAGTGTCTGACTGCCTGAGGCCTTTCCTTTTCATGTAAACACAAAAATACAGGTATCTCCTCGGTAAGAACGTGAAAAACACAAGGTAAAGCAGTAGAGAAACACTATTGCAAAGGTGCCACAATTCAAAGGGACCCAAGGTAAGGCTAAATGTGGCTACCTCACGAAATATCTACAGGGTCAGTACGCAGCAAATGGGACAGTATGTGATGTGGGGCAACCTGGTACACAATTATATACAGTATGAATCACTCCAAGCATGTGGGGATACCCCCAAGGTACAAAATAATACAAATCCAAAGAAACGCGATGAACTACATGTCCCAGAAGACGGCGGGCGGGCGGAAATGACGCACAGTGGAGCCAATCTACGTTGCTTCCGGGTGGCCGGGATGGCGCGTGTCCAGCCTACAAGTACCAGAAGGCTAAGCGTAGCATTGAGGGGAGGAGTCCCGAAGATCTCGCAATGCTGTAGTCGCGTTGAGGGGTCTCGCGATGTAGCGGGCGGTAGCAAATCTCGTGGGGCGAGATTACGATCGCGTAATCTCGCGAGAGGTCGCTGAAGGGGATCCCAAAGTAAATAAACAGTATTTGAGCAAAATATCCCGGCAGTGGAAAATAATAATGATGCAATGCAGTTGAAGAGTGGCTTCCCAGTAGCTTGGGTGCTCACAGGTAGGCCCCAATGTTAGCGGCCGTGTAGTGATCGCCAGATAAACGCCCGGCCAGCTGCTGCCCTGGAGTGGGTGCCGAAGATGTAGAGGATTTAAAGGTATCCCGTAGAGGCTTGTTATAATCCAAAAAAAAACCCAGGATGGGTAATGAGGGGGTGCACTCTCCCAGTAAGGGTAAGCAATGGTGTGTCCTCCAGTAGTCTAAATCAGTACAAACACAATCAATCTTCCGTAGAAAATATATTTAAAGTTCAAATGCTTCAAAGTCAATTCAATATAAACTCATTTCAAAGTACAATCATCAAGATGCGGGTTGAGGGCATGGCACAAGTCAACGGGTGTAGCCCAGACTATGTTGTTCCAGGCAATGTTAGGCACCAGCCCGTTTCGCTATGGACCACAAATGTGTGGCAGATGCTTCATCAGGACTTGCATGTCACAACGTCACCACATCAGCATTAGAGAAATAGAAGGGTGCAGCATAAAGCACAACAGCTTATTAGCCCGATACCTTTAAATCCTCTACATCTTCGGCACCCACTCCAGGGCAGCAGCTGGCCGGCGTTTATCTGGCGATCACTACACGGCCGCTAACATTGGGGCCTACCTGTGAGCACCCAAGCTACTGGGAAGCCACTCTTCAACTGCATTGCATCATTATTATTTTCCACTGCCGGGATATTTTGCTCAAATACTGTTTATTTACTTTGGGATCCCCTTCAGCGACCTCTCGCGAGATTACGCGATCGTAATCTCGCCCCACGAGATTTGCTACCGCCCGCTACATCGCGAGACCCCTCAACGCGACTACAGCATTGCGAGATCTTCGGGACTCCTCCCCTCAATGCTACGCTTAGCCTTCTGGTACTTGTAGGCTGGACACGCGCCATCCCGGCCACCCGGAAGCAACGTAGATTGGCTCCACTGTGCGTCATTTCCGCCCGCCCGCCGTCTTCTGGGACATGTAGTTCATCGCGTTTCTTTGGATTTGTATTATTTTGTACCTTGGGGGTATCCCCACATGCTTGGAGTGATTCATACTGTATATAATTGTGTACCAGGTTGCCCCACATCACATACTGTCCCATTTGCTGCGTACTGACCCTGTAGATATTTCGTGAGGTAGCCACATTTAGCCTTACCTTGGGTCCCTTTGAATTGTGGCACCTTTGCAATAGTGTTTCTCTACTGCTTTACCTTGTGTTTTTCACGCCTTTCCTTTTCCCTCTGAGTCACCTTAGAATGTTGGATTGTGGATGGCCAATCAGAGACCTTTATGCAAATACCATTTCAGTGGCAACCAATCCCCTCTGTCTGGGGCCGTAGAATGTTGGAGATTTGAGGCTGGCCAATCAGAGTCCTTTATGCAAATAATCCCATAGTGGCAACCTATCGAAACCCTGTTGCATTTTCCTTGGCACCTCCGCACCTCCCAGAAAATGAACATTCCGTTTCCAACGGAAAAAAACTGTCTTTTGGCTAACTCAAGCATTCAGTTGCATTCTGTTTTGCTGGCCAATCAGAGTCCTTTATGCAAATAGTTCCTCAGTGGCAACCAATGCCCTCTGTCTGGTGCCTTAGAGTGTTGGAGTTATGAGACTGGCCAATCAGAGTCCTTTATGCAAATAATCTGCTGCCTTATAGTGTCGGTGTTCTGAGGCTGGCCAATCAGAGTCCTTTATGCAAATAATCCCACATTGGCAACCAATCGAAACGCTGGCACATATTCCTCCCTCTGCACCGCCGCAAACACTGACTTTTATTATATACATAGACATAGATAGATAGATGATAGATGGATAGATAGATGCTGTCGAAGGCTTTCATGGCTGGAATCACTGGGTTGCTGTCAGTTTTACGGGCTGTGTGGCATGTTCCAGAAACATTCTCTCCAGATGTTTTGCCCACATCTGTGGCAGGATTCCTCAGAGGTTGTGAGGTCTGTTGGAAACTAGGCTAGGGAGGTTTATATATCTGTGGACTGTCCAGGGTGGGAGAAAGAACTCTTGTCTGCTTGAGGCAAGTGTGAATGTCGCAATTGGCCACCTTGATTAGCATTGAATGGCCTTGCAGCTTAAAAGTCTGGCTGCTTCCTGACTGGGCGAATCCTTTGTTGGAAGGGGTTAGCTGGCCCTGATGGTTTCCTGTCTGGAATTAGTCTGCAGTACCTTTCATGTTCCTTAATTCGTGTCTGGGCAATGCTGTGTTTGGTGGTCCCTATGTAGACTTGTCCACAGCTGCATGGTATACTGTAGACTCCTGCAGAGGTGTGAGGATCCCAATTGTCCTTTGATGGACGTAGCAGTTATCCCAGGATCATTTGTGTTTTAAAAACGCGGATGTTCCTGGGGGCCTGCCCACACCAACCCCAGAAAGCGTGTGAGGATTGGCTCGCAAGAACACCAGGAAGCCCTACCTCCCTCCCTCAAAGCCCCCAAACCCCTTTGAAAAGTGTAGAAAACTTACTTAACCCCCAGGACACTTTTACAACTGCTCTCCCTACAGGTTGAAATGAGCGCCGGGAGAGGGGGGGAATGGGGAAGGAAAATTGCTTGCCCCCCCCCCCCCTCTCCTGGCATGTCATTTCTATGCTCCGGGAGAGCTGCTGTAAGCGTGTAGTGGAGGCCGGGTTAGTTTTCCGTACTTTTCTAAGGGCTTTGGGGGATGGGGGTGGGTATTCTCACAGTTTTCCGGACTAATTTAGTCCTGAATACTGTGGGAATGGTGGCTGGACTGCAGTCCAGACACGAAAATAGTGGGTTTATCCCATGCCTATCTAATTAATTCGCTATCTAATTAATTCGCTACAAATCAGCAAATTAATTTGGGATTGGCCAGGATGTCATCTGGACAGTCCCCTCTTTATTGCGGGAGTTACCACAATAAAGGGGCTGTCTGGATACGCCTTTGGTCTGATATTAATTTTTGCTCCAAAAGATGCATTAGACTTACTTGCAGGGGGTGTATTTTTTACGCATGTACAAAAATCTACACTTATTCAAATATAGTCATTTCATCATCTTCTGTTACATTGTCATAATATGTCAATATTATTATTTATAAATATGTAATTATATATTGAAGTTACTATTTTGGCATTCAATATGTCTGTCTCGTATTGTAATGGATGTATGACCTGTAAATGCCTCCATCTGGCTGGCGATCTTAACTGAGGCTTATTATGGGGGTAGTTCTTATTTTCAAGGATCACGGAATAAATTGGTAGGATTTATTTTATGGTTATGTTTTATTATATATAGCTTTTTGGTGATGGTGAAATTAGTGTGAGTTTTATAATTGATGGTGTCCTTTTTATATGTGAAAGGCCTGTAGTCTGGGCCAAAACTTTCTGGTCATGGAACCCTTCAGAAGACATTTATTTCCTGCAGAACCCTAGTTTTTCCATATATATATTTATTGTGAATACACAAAATATTTCCTTGTATCTATTCCTATTGCCTGAGTTTTTTGTATAATTCAATAGGTTTGGAAATGAAGAGAAAATATTTAAAATTATTTGGGTTTCGAAAGAGGGCTAGATGTCTGACAGCTGAGGACATAAATCTAGGGTGACATTCAACTCCTAAACCTGTGTTTGGTGGAAGCATAAGCAGGAAAAGGTTTTGGAGATAACCTGCACTCCCCCTTCCTTCTCGTGAGAGACAATCCAATAGTGAGTTGTGCGTAGATTGATTTTAACATCCATTTGAAATTTGATTTTAAGATTTTTTGTGGAACCCATATGATGCTTTTGTGGAACTACAGGGTTCTATGCAACAGTTTGGGAGCCAGCATGAATCTAGGCATTAATTAAGAGCCTATGGGTGGGGCTTAGCTGTGGGAGGGGCAGGAGGGAGGGGCCTCGGGGAGGGGTGTGTGTATGCAGATTAGGTTGCAGAGGTGGGTTGTGAGGGGAGAGGGAATGTACATATGAGTGCTGATTGGCTGGTGGAGGAGGTAGTGGGAGGGGCCCTTGGAATTGAGTGGTTTTGTCACCCTCTAGGCCCTTGACCAAGACCTCCCTTGATAAACCACACGATCAACTGAGGCACAACAGATTTATTTAGAATATAAGTATAGAAAAGAGGAAGAGGTTGGAAGCAGTCTTATAGTGCTTCCAATAGCAGCAAATCTCAGGAGCCAAGCAAGGAGTAAATAATCCCGTATCAATCAGGAGTCAGCCAGAGGCAATCAGGAACAAAGCCGGATTTTAAGCAAAGGAAAGTCTTTTCAGGAACAACAGGATCGTAGCAATGGAGCAAAGTTTTTGCCCAAGCAGGCCAGATCCAATACAGGCAGCCAGTGTCCTTAGTAGGCCCAGTGGCCTCCTTCAGAGATTCATTGTCCTGGATGCGTCGTTGGCACGAGATAGAGCTCTGGGACAACTCCACATGGATATACTGTCCAAACCCTTTGATCTAAGCCACATAACTTTGCGTCGAGTGTCAAAGTGGGCATGATGAATGGTAGCTGTTGTTTTAGCTACCTCAGCTTCTCAAGAATGTAAACCCAATTAGACTCCCCAGCTGCAACGGGGAGTCAGGCTCTTCTCAGGCCCGGGCCTCTCCGCTTATCGGCCGGGATAGCTTTGGTAACCTTGAACGATTCACCCTGCCTGCTTGATACCAGATTCTCATGAGAAAGGCAAGTTGGCCTGCAAAGGATCTTAAAGCCATCATGGCTACAGTATTGTTCATGGGAAGCAAAGGCTTGTGGGACTTGAGGCCTGACAGGTTTCTATGCAGAAGAGAGAATTTGCATATAGGTGCTGATTGGGTGAGCTGGTGAGCATGGAAAGGGCCAACCAGCCACATGCAAATCTCCCTCCTCCTCCCAATCCCAAACTCCTATCATTCAGTCCACATGCAGACCCCAATTGTCAGCACTTCCTCCTCCCTCCCTCCTAGTGGCAGCTAGTTCCAAGGGTCAATCCCTTGCTAGAGTCCCTAGGAGTGGAGAAGAGGTATGCCTTCATGGTGCCCTGTGTGCTTCCTGGACCACCAGCCTGGCTTCCCATTGGAGGAAGGGAGGAGACGGGGGATTGCAGGACCCCTGGACAGGTTGTGCTGCCCCAGTCTCTAACACTTTGTGGCCTTCTCTTGTCCCTTTCCAGCCCTTTGGAGCCACAAGGAACCTGCACGCAGGTGTCCTCTCCCCGGATATGCATCATCCAAGTAATGCCAGCGTTTGAGGTAAGGAATTGGACCTCTTAACAATATTTATTATTTATTTTATATAAAACATTTATATTCCGCCCTTCTCACCCCAAAGGGGACTCAGGGCGGATCACAGCATATATATGGCAAACACTCAATGCCGGGACAAGAATTCCTTATATGCATACATAAACATAAAAGTGACATATAAGAAGCTCTTTCTTTTCAGGAGTTTATTAATAGGACAAAGCGATTGTCCGTGGTGGATCTTCTTGTTCTGAAAAGAGCTCGTTATTCTATTAAGATTGATCACTATGTCGATGAGGCTGATAGGTCTATAATTTGTTGTAAACAGGGATGATTATTGCTCTTTTTCAACCTATAGGTATATTGAAGATATTATTTATATGTTTATGTAGGCCTGCTATTAGGGGGGGGGGCACCAATCTAGGTTGGATTTAAATAACTCAGGTGGTAAAAAGTTTTCTCTGGCATCTTGGCATCTTTTCTTTATACTGTTAATTTCCTGGGCTGTCCTCTGTGGCCAGGCTGGCAGATTTTCAGTCCTGTCAATGCTAAGGGTGGCTATTAGAATCATAGAATCATAGAGTTGGAAGAGACCTCACGGGCCATCCAGTCCAACCCCCTGCCAACCAGGAAAATTGCATTCAAAGCACCCCTGAAAGATGGCCATCCAGCCTCTGTTTAAAAGCCTCCAAGGAACGAGCCTCCACCACACTTCAGGGCAGAGAGTTCCACTGCTGAAAATCTCTCACAGTCAGGAAGTTCTTCCTAATGTTCAGGTGGAATCTTCTTTCTTGTAGTTTGAAGCCATTGTTCTGTGTCCTAGTCTCCAGGGCAGCAGAAATCAAGCTTGCTCCCACCTCCCTAAGACTTCCTCTCACATATTTATACATGGCTAGCATGTCTCCTCTCCGCCTTCTCTTATTCAGGCTAAACATGCCCAGCTCTTTAAGCCGCTCCTCATTGGGGTTGTTGTCCAGACCCTCGATCATTTTAGTCGCCCTCCTCTGGACATATTCCAGCTTGTCAATTTCTCTCTTCAATTGTGGTGCCCAGAATTGGACACAATATTCTAGGTGTGGTCTAACCAAGTCAGAATAGAGGGGTAGCATGACTTGCCTGGATCTAGACATTATACTCCTATTGATGCAGGCCAAAATGACCATTGGCTTTTTTTGCCGCCAAATCACATTGTTGGCTCATGTTTAACTTGCTGTCCAAGATCTTTTTCACATGTACTGCTCTTGAGGGCTCAGGAAATAGGGTATGTTTATCTTGGCCGGGAGGGATATGAGAGCCATGATTAACTATCAGAAGGGGGTGGACTAGATGGCCTTTGGGGCCTCTGTTTATGATTCTATGAAAGTATGAATCTATGTTCCAGCATGCTCGTTTGCTCCCTGTGTCTCACAGAAGCTGGGCCAAAGCAGTGGTCGGCATCCAAGAAAGTAGGGCTATTCTGTTTTGGTCCCCAAGTGGGCTTTCTCTGAAGAGGGGTGGGAATCCTGGAGCCCTCAGGAGTTGTTTGACTGCAAATCCCAGCAGCCTCTGGCAGCATGGTCAATGGGGAGGAATGTTGGGGGTGGCAGTCAAGTACTGTCTGGGGATTCCAGCCCTGAGAGAAAGAATGGGATGGAGGGAGAGAGATTGTAGCAGAAGGGAAAGCCCTTCTCCGGTAAAGTCTTGAGACCCCCTTCCTTTCTCTGCAGTTTCTGGGGAGAGAGAACCCCCCCTCGGAGGCTAGCAGCCTGGTGGCAGAGAGGGGGAGCCTGGCCATCTCCGAGACTTCATAGAGGTACCTCCTGTCCATGTTTCTGGGGAAAGGGCATGCTGGGGTCTGGGGGGTTGGGGCCCAGAGATCGGGAGGGGGCCCTCTCAGGATGTTGCCTTCTTCACATGGGCCGGCAAGATCCTTGGGATGGGGCTTGCCTCTCTTGTGGGGAATAGATGGGAGAAACTGAGTTCTTCTTCTGCCCCTTGCCTTTCTAGCAGCTTCAACTCGGAGAGAATCCCAACTCCTGTAGAGAAAGAACTACCAAGGGAGTGGGTGAGTGAAAGAAAGAGGCCGGAAAAGGGGGAGATTGCCTCTCTTCATCCTTTGGGAAATGGATTTGGGCTCAGGGCCATCCCAAGACCCCTTAAGTTCTAAGTGGCCCTTTGCTGAAGAGGCCTCCCACAGACCCCAAATATTGTTGTAGTGCAAGTCCCAACAGTCCCAGGCAGTGTGTCACTAGGGAGGAAAGTTGGAGCGTTCAGTCCAATTCTCTCTGGGAGAAAGAGAGAGAGAAGGCTTGGCAGAGAGCACAGCCCTGTTTCCTCTTCTTCCCCCTCAACAGGGCTCCAAAGAAGTCGGGATCCCTTCGGAGCTGTTCCTGCAGGAGGGGGCGACTCAGGACCTCGAAACTGAGAGGTACCTCCTCCCCAGGTTCATGGGCACATGGCAGGCAGAGATTCCCTCCCTCTTTCCCTCCCTCAATTGAGGCCAAGGGGGCCTCAGCCTGGAGCTTTATTCCAGGGGAATTTGAGGGCTCCACCTGAGAAAAAGGAGAGGACGTCTCCTGATCTTGCTGTTGTCTGTCTCTCCACGCAGTGTCTATGAGCCCCCTCAGAAGACATCAAAGGTAAGGAAGAGGAGCGGAAAAAGGGGGAATCTCCTTCCTCTGCATCCCCCTCCTCTTTTCCTCTCCCTGCCCCACCTTTAAGCTTCTTCCTCCTACTCTAGTCTTTCTCCCCTGAGCTGTCTTCCCATTCCTTCCCTTTTGCCCCTATTTCACTTCTCTGCCTTACTGTTTTTTACAGGACCTCGACGAGGCAACCCTAGTGGACATCCCCAGCTTGGAGGATGAGGTGTGGGACCCTCTCCCCAGTTTAAGCAGGTACGTTGCTCTTTGCCGGGAGGGATGACCATTGCACCCCTCCTTGTCCTCAGTCCCTGGCCTACCAGGCTTCACCTCCTTATGTCTCCTTATGCCTCTCTTCCAGCTCCCTGGGCCATGAGGAAGGGGAAGATCTGACCCTGAAGCCTCAGAGATGGTCCTCCCTGGACCCAGAGCAGGTAAGGCCCAGAGTTCCCCCCACAGAGTTCCTGGGACCTCCACCGAGGAGGCATCACCCAACGCCTTCCTCAGGATGCATATAGCGGCCTCCTGCATAGACCTTCCAGGTGGCAGGTGTGTCCTAGAGATGTCCGGCCTTCAGGTAGGCTGCTCTTCATGTCTCCCTTTTGTCACCCGGTGGTCTCTTTAGCCACAAGAAAGGTATGTTGGGACCCCAATGCCCCATTCCTTCCAATAGGCATCCTACACATCTTCACTCATCATCCCTCTCCCTCCACTTTTGGTCCCAGGAGACTTTCCATGGCTCCCGGGTGCTATTGTTTCCCTTCTTTCTTTCCTTACAGGTGAAAGAACACCTGCACCATTTATGCCAGCTGGTCTGCAGTCCCTCCTCTGCAGAGGCCATGCCGGCTGTGGACTACGTGGCCCGCAAACATCTAAAGATGGCCACGGACCACTATCTGGAGTCCAACGGGAGGTAAGAGAGCTGGGCCTGGGGGTTCCACTCCCCTGCCCTCATGGGGTTGGAGACAAGCCTGACCCTGGCTCCATCTTTCCTCTCTTCATTTACAGGGAGTGTGGTGAATTGATGTGCGCCATTCTCAATTCACCTTACTGCTGCGTGGAGGCGGCGCTCGACCTGTTCCTGGCCAAGGTGAAGGAGGGCCCTTGGCTGGCCGAGGAGGGCAAGGAACAGGGGAGCCCCACTTTGGATGCGGCAAAAGTAAGGACATCTCCTCCCACACCCTGTCTTTGGGGGGCTGGGGAAGGAGAGGGGCCCCCTCTTTCCTAGCCTTCAGCAGGATCCCTCCTGGCAGTTAACCCTCCTTCTTTCTCTCCACAGGCAAGAGCGATGCGGGCCATCGGCGGGATCGTCAGACACGTCAAGGACAGCACTCGCCTGGAGGCATGGTTCCTGGAGCTTTTGCTCGCCTTGGTGACCAACTACATCGAGGTCACAAGGCCTGGGTTGGAGGCACCCAGCATGAACTGGAGCACCACCTACGTTCCTCCAGAGTAAGGAGAGGGTGGGGACGAAGGCTCAGTGGGGCTCCCAGTCCTTTTGGAGTGCCAGATGGGGGACTCAAACCCTCCCCTGGGAAGTAAACTTTTTTCTTTCATTTTCCTGCAGAGAACTGGCGAAGATCATCATTGTGCTACTGAAGAGGGTGGCCTGGGTGTCCTTAAACGAGACCTCCAAGGAGATGCTAGAAGAGCTCTGCATCCGCCCCGAGGGAATGGCCCTCCAGTTGCGGTAAGGAGCCAAGGGTCGGAGGAGGTTCGGGGAGAAGGCACAGTCTGGTCTCTCTGGCTGGCTTTCCTCACAGGGTCCCTCTTGTCTTTCAGGAGCCTCCTCATGTCCTCCTCCTCCCTGCTCCAGCACCTGAGTTCCACTTGGGAAACAGAAGCACCACTGGAGCATTCGGCCGGAGTGGTGGCCTTCTACATCCAGGTGAGGAGGGTTGGTCAGCCTGGGTTTTGGGCTGGAAGAGGGCCTTAGGATAGAGCGGGGGAGTCGAGGAGAGGCAGCGCTTCCCTTCCTGGCTCCAGCCATTTACGCTTCTCCTCTTCTCTTTCAGCTGCTGCACATTGGCTGGCGCCCACACTCCCCGGAGAAGACCTGGGCACTGCTGACGGCCTGGCTCCAACATCACAGCCTGGCCGTACAACATCAGAGCAGGCAGGGCCTTCTCCTTCTGTGCAAGAGCTACAGGGAAGTAAGTCAGGCACAGCCCCGGCTCCACACACCACACAGAGGGCAGCTGAGCCTAGCTCCAGCAGGCTTGCTCTTGCAGTCGTAGGAAGAGTGGATGATGTGGAAGGTCCTAGGATGTCCATTCCCCGAACAAGGGGGGAAATCTGAGTACAGGCGTTCTCTGCAGGGGATCTCTTAGGCATGGCCCTCCTTTCTCTCCCTTTGCAGACCATGACCCTCAAGGAGCTTTTGGACGGGGTCCTCGGGGGACTGCAATCACCCCACATCAACATCGTGCTGGAGTTCCTGGGCCTGGCTGGCCAGCTGGGGCCCCTGGTGCGCAAGAAACACCAGGGCACTGTGAAGGCTCACCTGGCTGCCACATGCCGCCCTCTCTTCCACCATGTGAGTGTTCACCCCTAGTCGTTTTGGGGAGGTTGTAGGCTTTCCCTTCCCCAAGGAGGGGCTTCACACAAAGAAACGGGGAGAAAGAATGTCTCCTTTTTCTTCGTTTTTTTTCAGGAGGCGGCCAAGATCCGGAAAGCAGCCCTGGAATGCTTTCAGCATCTTCTCTGGCGCCCAGAACAACAACACCAGGAGTGCCAGGCCATCCATGGCCTCCTGGCGGTGCTGGTTCACGTGGAGGATGAGGATGAGGAGGTGGCCAAGGTGGGAAGGAGGGACCCAGTGCTGGACCCTCAAAGGCCTTGGGGCTCAGGACAGGGGTCAAGGAAGGGGCCTGACTCCTTGACTCCTCTCTTCTCCTCCACTTTGAAGGCTGCGAGGAAGACCCTCAGGGAGGCGGCGGAGGTCCTGCGATGGCGCCTGGAGGACAGCGTTCTGGCGGGAGACACCTTCAGCCTGCAGGAGCTGCTCCACAAGATCTCAAAGCGCCTGGTCAGTGCCTGTTCTGAAGCCTGGGAGTCAAGGGGGCCGTATGCCCGGCAGGCATAGGGAACCCCTCTTTTGACCCCATATCACTCTCTTCCAGATCCAGCACTGCAGCTCCAAGAGGGAGGTGGAGGAGCAGGTGTATGGCTGCCTGCCTTTTTTCAAGAGCCAGCTTCCCTCGGCAAAGAAGGCAGCGGCCATGTTGCTCGGTAAAAGACCAGGAGGGTCTTGGTCCCCTTTGTGCCCATTCCTGGCTTCCATCTCACTTTCTTGGGCAGCAGGAGTGGCCTCTTCCCCAGAGGACCCCTCTCCCTCCACCCTGGGGCAATGCAGAATGGCCCTTGGAGCTCATTCTGGGAACCTGAAGCCTTTTTAGGGGAGAGAAAAGATAAGGGTCCTCTTCTTCCCCTTTTCTCCCTTCCTTCTGGCTGCAAAGGCCCCTCCCGGCCTCCTCTGGGGCATCCCCCTTCCTTGGTTGAAGCTCAGGGATGTGATCCCTCTCTTCTCATGTAAATATACCGTAATATTTAATGGTTTTATTGTTGTTTTATAATAATTTGCATTTACTGTTTTTATTGAGTGTATTTATGTGGTTGTGAAGCCGCCCTGAGTCCCCTTGTGGGAGAAGGACAGGGTAGAAATAAAGTAAATAAATAAATAAATTCTCTGCCACCTTCCTTCTCTCCAGGTCATGTGCTTCACAGGACCAGTAACATCTGCACTGAGCGCAACATCTGCACCTATGAGGCCTGTAAGTCGGCCCAAGAGGGACCAGGCCTTGGAAGAGAGGGTCCTGGGGAATCCATGTGCCGTCCCTCACCTGCTGACCTCCCTCTCTTCCTTCCAGGGTTGAGCAATCTCATCGACGACCATGACCCTGAAGTCAGGAAAGTTGGCTGGCAGACCAAGGTCATCCTTGCCAGGGCCTCCGCCCTCCACTCCCGACATGGGGTACGAGCTGCTTTTTGGCGCTTGGTGGCAGGCTGCGGGCGAGAAAGGTACCCCCCAGAGTACGCCAAGGGCCCACCCGCCTAATGGACTGGTAAGCAAGGAAGGGAGGGAGAATGGAGGAAGGGGAGAAGGAGGGAGGAATTGGGAAAGGAAGAAAGTGGTCTTCTTCAGCTCAGGCTCAAAGAGAGGCATCTAGACCTCCTTCTCCATTTTTTTGTTTTTTTGTTTTGGCAGGAACACCATGATCCACCCGTGTGTGACAGGAAGACCTCCGCCCCGCTCCATCTGTGCCACAGCCCCAAAGGGAAGTAGTACTAAGGAGGCGGGAATCAGCTCAGCCCAGGACCAGGGAATCCCCATCCCTTTGCAGAAGCCCCGCCCCCACTCTGGGCCCCATTGCCACCCAGGGGCCCATGGAGCAGAGAGGAGAAGGAAGACTGCTTGGGCCCCCTTAGGCCCCTCTGTTGAGCTCTGTTCTGCTCTGTTCTGTGGGGGATATGGTGGCCTGGAGGGAAGGGGCACCACCTGCTCCATGGGCCTTCCTTCCTCCTCTTGGGCTGGGCCTCACCTCCTTTGACCTCCGGCCTCCCCTCCGACCCCTCCCTCTCGGCCTGGGATGCCACCACCGTCTCCTCCCTCCCTCCAAGGTGGCATTCCCACAAGGGCGCCTCCCTCCCCCAAGTCCAGCCCAAGGGTGCCCCCCTTCCTCCCCCTCCCCTCCAGGTGCAGCCAGGCCTCCTGCCTCCTTAACCCTTCCCCCTAAACACCCCAATTTCCCCCTGTCCGCACGCAGATGCTCCTGGGAGAAAGGGCTATCTGGAAGCGCTCTTGCACTTTGATTCCCAGCATCCTAATAGCTAGTAAGCTGACTGGGATTTCAGCAAACTGAATCCCAAAACATCTGGAGAGGCGGGAGAAGCCCAAATTGAGGGTCCATCTAGACAGGACTCAAACGTGCACCCTCCCACGTTTTCCTGAGTGGCGTCCAGATGACAGCCCATGCAAACGTGAGTGCCTTCGGCGCAAAGCAGAAAAGCCCTGCTTTGTTTCGAGGTAATTTGACTGCTGGAAAGAACTGGTCTTTCAGGAGAACTGTGTCTTTCCAGCTGAGGGAGCTGTGTAGATGGGACCAGGGATTGCACCACGCAACTTCCGATTCCCATGTATACAATTTGGCTCGGGTTTTTTGGGCTCCTGGAGCCCAAGAAATGTAATACAGCCCCCTCCATCTCCCCCAAACCCTTAAAACAGCTTTTATAAAGGGAAAATAACCTGCCCCCATTTCCTACCAATGATGCGGCAAGAAAGGGGGGGGGGGGATCACAACCCAGGAGAACTCCAGAGAAGGGGAAATGGCAGCAGGGACGAGTTATTAAAGGATATTTAAAGGGGTTTTCTTCTGTGTCCCCTCCCCCCACAGGAAAACACACAATGTTGGGGGGTGGTGGTGGTAGACTAGAACCCAGGAACATTCCCATTTTTAAAACATAACAGTTCCTGGGTTAAACTGCTGTCTGGAACCACCCTGAGAAACCCTGCTTTAGACTGTGACTGACTACTTTGGGGTTGTCCTTGTTCACAGGTTTGTACAGGCAACTGACAGCCACTGATGTGCTGGCCTTCCCAAGAGGCTTCACTGAAATTGCATTTGTATTTTCCAGTGCAGCCCCTGAGGAAGGCCGGCCCATTAGTGGCTCCCAGATGCCTGGACAAACCTGGGAAGCAGGTGGCCATCCCCCCTTTTCTGGTCGTGTGTCTCCCGAAGGACCTTGATGCCCCTTGGGTTCACCTTGAGTTCCCCTTGGGCCCCCACCCACCCTGCCTCACCTGGACTCACCCGGAAGGAGGCCTGGCTGCTGGGGGCCATGGAGGAGAAGCAGGAGGAGGAGGGGCAACGCTCCCCACTGACGCCGCTTGTGGTTCTTGCAGGGCCTTTCTGGATGGAGGACACCAAGGGACAGTGACCCATCGAGGGACATTTACATCGAGGGACATTCACACCAAGGGACCCTGATCAGCGAGGGACACTGACCATCGAGGGACGCTTGACATTGAGGGACTCTGATTGGCGCCTGTAAGAACAAGAAGAGAGAAGTCAGGACTTCTATAAATGTGTTTGGATATCTCGCTTTCTTGTAAAAGTTTAAAGTGTATGTTTGTTGTTATTTACCATGTAATATGATTGTCTTTCTTGTATAGGAGAGGATCCCACTGCCCTGTGGAAGCGCTGCTCTTCCCCTTTGGCTGCTCTGGCTGCCTCCTGTGGATCCGGGGCTTGCAGGGGAGGGAGGCCCAGGCCTCTCTGGCAGAGGAGGGTCTCCAAGGCCCTCCTCCTTCTGCTGCAAATCCCAGGACTCACAGCCCAGCCGCTGGAGGAGAAGAGACGCCCTTGGACAGCGCAGTGAGAGAGGCCCCCTATTCTGTTTATTGTAGTTTTACCTTATGGATTTGTGTAGTCTAATATTGTATTCTTTAATATTTGATTAGAATAAATGTACCCCTTTCTTTTTAATGTGGCGTTTTCCTTAGATTCCTTTCGAGAGTGCGACTCAAAATGTCTAGGGCCTGCAACTCAGACCCCATTCACACTGACCCTTCCATATGGGCTGGATCACTATTTCCCTCTGTCCCAGGATCTGGTCCCAGATTATCTGCTTTGAACTGGATTATATCAGTCTGCACTGTCAGATAATCTGGGATCGCATCCTGCTGTGTAGGACAGTGTAGATCTGGCCTGAGTCTGCACTGACCATATAATACAGCTCTACCTGCATGAAATGACAGTGTAGATAAGGCTATAGGCAGGCCCGGATTACCCATAAGCCCACCCGAGGCCATGGCCTCGGGCGGCAGGTATGGGGGCGGCGGATTTGGACAGCCCCAAAATTAATTTTTTTAAAATAAAAAGTTTGAGAGGAACAGGCGGGGACTTCCCCTCGCCTGTTTCCCCCCCCCCCCGCAGCCAGGACTATGGCGGAGAAGGCAAAGGCGCCCTCCTGCCGGCTGCCGCGTGCGCATTCCCAGCAGCGCCAGCGCCCCGTGGGCGGAGCTTCTCCTCGCACCCTCCTTCCAATCCTACCTGGTTTGCCGACGAGGAGAAGCTCCGCCACGGAGGGCGCCAGGGCATGCCCCATGGGAGCTTCCTTCCTCTTCCTCCTCGCCGCCAAACTAGGAAGGCAGTCGCGACGAGGAGGAGGAAGGGAAGCTCCCATGGGGCATGCCCAGCAACTGGGCGGGCGTCCTTCCTGCTTCTCTCCGTGACTGGTTACGGAGAGAAGCAGGAAGGATGCCCCGCCATGGGGCATGCCCAGCAGCACTCCGGGGGCGGGGTGTCCCTTCCTGCTTCTCTCCGTGACTGGTTACGGAGAGAAGCAGGAAGGGACGCCCCGCCCCCGGGCTCTGCTGCGCATGCTCAGCAGCGCTCCGGGGGCGGGGTGTCCCTTCCTGCTTCTCTCCGTGACTGGTTATGGAGAGAAGCAGGAAGGGATGCCCCGCCCTCGGGCTTGCTGCGCATGCCCAGCAGCACTCCGGGCGGGTGTCCCTCCCTGCTTCTCTCCATGACTGGTTACGGAGAGAAGCAGGAAGGACGCCCGCCCCGGGCTCTGCTGCGCATGCCCAGCAGCACTCCGGGGGCGGGTTGTCCCTCCCTGCTTCTCTCTGTGACTGGTTATGGAGAGAAGCAGGAAGGGATGCCCCGCCCCCGGGCTCTGCTGCGCATGCCCAGCAGCACTCCGGGGGCGGGGTGTCCCTTCCTGCTTCTCTCTGTGACCGGTCACGGAGAGGAAGGAGGAAGTCCCGCCCCCCAGGGCCCTGCTTCCCAAGTGTGGTCTAGGGCGGCAAAATACCTTAATCCGGGCCTGGCTATAGGTGGTCATGTTGGGCAACCCTGACATAAATTGTGATTTAACATAATATTCTATAGTCTGTTTTGTCTAGTTTCTGTATCCATTCATATAATGTCTGCTCTATAATCTTAAAACATCTTTGTGTAGAATAAATGTACCTGTTTCTTTTTAATGTGGCGCTTTCCTTGGATTCCTTTGGGGAGGGAGACCTAAACCGTTCAAGACCTGCAGCTCAGGCCCCATCGACACTGACCCTTTCATGCAGATTGTACTGCACTGTATGGTGAGTGTAGACTCATCCATATATGTCTGTACTGAGCATATAATCCAGTTCAAACTGCATGGAATGTACAGTTTAGATGGAGCTATAGGCCTCATTTGCACTGCCTTATAATCCAGGTTTAGAATTTAGATTAAATGCAGTTCAAAATGGATTATATGGCAGTGTAGATAGGGCCTAAGAAGTGAGAGAAGACAACAATGCTACCATGTTAAATGGATCTACACTGCCCTATTCCCCAGGATCAGATCCCAGATTATCTGCTTTAAACTGGATTATATGAGTCTACACTGCCAGATAACCTGGGAGAAGCAGATAGTTTGGGTCAGAAACTGGGATATGGGGCAATGTAGATCCAGCCTGAGTTCATACTACATGAAATGGTGATGTAGATAAGGTTCTAGGCCCCATTGACACTGGGATAGAATCCAGTTTCTGAATACATATTAACTGCGGTTCAAATTGGATTCTATGACAGTGTAGATGGAGCCATAGAGTATAGTCTGTGTTGTATAGGTTTGTAACCAGGGTTGTCATGTTGGGCAACCCTGACATCAGTTATGACATAACATAATATTATTCTATAGTCTTGTTTTGTCCAGTTTCTGTATCCATTTATATAATGTCTGCTATATAGTGTTAAAACATATTTGTGTAGAATAAATGTATCCATTTCTTTTTAATATGGCGCTTTCCTTGGATTCCTTTGGAGAGGGAAACCTAAACCATTCAAGACCTGCAGCTCAGGCCTCATTGACACTGACCCTTTCATGCAGGTTGACCTGCATTGTATGGTGAGTGCAGACCCATCCATATATGTCTGTACTCAGCATATAACCCAGTTCAAACTGCATGCAATTGGATAGTGTAGACTGTAGATGGAGCTATAGGCCTGATTTGCACTGTCATATAATCCAGTTTCAGAATTCGGATTCACTGCAGTTCAAAATAGATTATATGGCAGTGTAGATGGGGCCTAAGAGGAAGAAGCGAGAGAAGACAGCAATGCTACCATGTGAGATGGATCTACACTGCCCTATTTCTCAGGATTTGATCCAGATTAACTGCTTTAAACTGGATTATATGATTTTACACTTCCAGATAATCTGGGATAACACATAAACAGATAATTTACTATCAGATCCTGGGATATGGGATAGTGTGGAAGGGGTTGTAGTCTGAGCGTCATTACATTGTCATGTTGAGATCATGTTGTGACCATAATGGCATGGCTGTGTCAATAAAGTTTGTTAAATTTTCTTAAGGTGACCGACCTGTTTTTGTGTTTTTTAAAATGCTTTGCTTGGAGATCTGCTCCTTGTGGAAATGCAAACGTGTAGATAGTACCGAACTCTGTTTTTAGTAGTCTGCAAGTGGAAAATGAATCCAAGGTGTGAAGCTGTGGCGAAAAAGGGCAATGTGATTCTAGGCTGCATCAGTGGGAGTCTCATGTCTTGATGGAGGGGAGTCACAGTCCCATTCTGTTATCACCTGGGATCAACCTGTGTCCATTTCTGGAGACCACAATCCAAAAAGGAGAGGGATAGGCAGAAGGGCCCGGAGAAGGAAGGGCCACCCAAAGGCCTCCAGGTGGTCAATGAGATTCTAGGCTGCATCAATAGCAGCACTAAAATGTCCAAGGAGCAGTGGTTTTCAACCTTCCTAATGCTATGACCCCTTAATACAGTTCCTCATGTTGTGGTGACTCCCAACCATAAAATAATTTTTGTTGCTACTTCATAACTAATGTTGCTACTGTTATGAATCGTAATGTAAATATGATAGGCAGGGTGTATTTTCATTCAGTGGATCAAATTTGGCACAAATACCCAATATGCACAAATTTGAATACTGTTGTTTGAGGTTGATTTTATCATTTGGGCTTTGTAATTGCTGAGATTTATAGTTAACCTACAATCAAAGTGCATTCTCAGCTCCACCAATGATGGAATTGAACCAAACTTGGCACACAGAATTCCCATGACCAACAGAAAATACTAGAAGGGTTTGGTTGGCATTGACCTTGAGTGTTGGAGTTGTCGTTCACTCTATGGTATACTTCTGGGCTGCCTGGCTGGGATGGGACTTGAGGCACTGTCTTACAGTGGCTCCATTCTTTCCTGGAGGGATGGACCCAGAAGGTGGTATTGGGGGTCTCCTGCTCCACCCTGTGGCCATTGTCTTGAGGGGTCCTGCAGGATTCTGTGCTTTCTCCCATGTTGTTTAACATCTACATGAAACTGCTGGGAGAGATCACCCAGAGTTTTGGAGTTTGGTGCCATCTGTACACAGACGAGACCCAACTTTATTACTCATTTCCACCAAAAGCCGAGGAAACAGCCCAGACTCTGAACCGGTGCTTGTCAGCAGTAATGGACTGGATGAGGAGAAACAAATTGAAATTGAATCCAGACAAGACAGAGGTCTTCCTGGTCAGTTGCAAGACAATTCAGGGTATAGGATGGCATCCTGTGGTAGATGGGGTAACACTCCCCATGAAGTCACACGTCCGCAGCTTGGGGGACTCATTACTAAACCCAGTTGTCAGCCGTGGCCAGGAGGGCCTTTGCACGATTAAAACTTGTGTGACAGCTGTGCTTGTACCTTGAGAAGCCAGATCTAGCCATGGTGGTCTATGCCTTGGTTATATTCCACTATTATTATTTATTATTTTGGTTTTTACAGTATTTATATTCCACCCTTCTCACCCCGAAGGGGACTCAGGGTGAATAACACAACATGCATATGCGTCAAACAACTAGACAGACAATTATGCATATATAAGAGGTATATATCGGTTTTTCCCCATCTTTCAGCATCTTGGAGGGTGTGCTCGGTTCTGGCCATGCGGGGTGGGGTGGAGGTGCTATCACTCCATCTTCCTGCTGAAGAGCTTGTTCGTAACTTCCTCCTTTTTGGATCGAATTGTGGTGCCTATATATTTGCTTTGAACCACTAGGTAGGTGAATGCTGGGCTAAAGGCCAGGAGCTAACCCTGACCCAGCATTGAACTGGCAGGCTTTTGAATTGGATTATTTGGGACTATTATAACCAGACCTTTATGGAACTGTTTATTCAGATTCCGGAGGACTTCCTTATGTGATTTACACCAAGCTTATGGACAGCAGAATATTATATCTGTATGGTATTGTATGCTGTGATGACTTGGTTCTTAAAATAAAGTCTGGAGGATTTTAAAACTCTTCCTGGTTCGATACCACCAACCTAAAATAATAATTCTAGGATTTTCTTATATAAAACCACCCTTCAGCTAGGCTCTATTAATCTTCACCAAAATTAAACTAAGAGGAATGCTGAGGTAAATAAACTTCTTTAGAATGGGGAGCGGAATACACTGGTGCTGGATCACACAGCTGCTGCAAAGAGTACAACAGAGGCTTTTCTTTTAAAGTTAATAAGTTAAACCTTTATTAACTTAACAGGCACAGAGCTTATTGGTTCTTCAAATGAGGCACGAGAGAGTATGGTTAATTAAAAGATGGTTCAACAGCGTGATGGTTACAGCTAAATTGCTTACTTAATCTTAGACGTTGAATGTTACACAGACAGTGCGAAACTTGCCTAAACTAGAACTCACTCCCACTAATAACTAGACTAATGGTGAGCTATCTATAACACAACTATCCTAGATAGTTCACTACAGAGCTTTAATACAGAGGCTCTAGACTCTAAACAGAGCTTTGATACAGAGGCTCATTACTCTAAACAGAGCTTTGATTCAGAGGCTCTGTACTCTAATGAGTTCTGACAAGGAGCTGTCAGCAACTCCCATCTCTCTCTGAGAGTGTGTCACGAACACTCCTCTCCTGAGAGCTTGTCAAGAACTGGCAAATAAGCCCTTTCTCTCTCCCTCCAGTAGTTCGGCTCCTCCCCTTAACTCAGAGGTCCTCCCAGGCAGCTCTCTCCCTAACTCCTCCCAGGGAAGGCTCCCAACCACTCCCCCTTTTCCTAGCTGTTCTATCTGCTAAACTAACAGGCTGGTCCGGGCCCTGCCTTAAATGGGTGAGTTCCTCATATATGCGCTTACGGTCTATTCTATTTGAAATTTATTGATATTGTTTGATTCTAGATAAGAATTATAGACTCACTATTCTTTGCTAACCACTGAAGTTAGACTGTTTTGACCTTTAAAGCCCCAACGGTTAATGTCCAACTTACTTATCTGACTGCATCTCTTCGTACCAACCTGCCCGAACCCTAAGATCATCAAGAGAGGCCCTACTCTCACTTCTGCCACCATCTCAAATACGGTCAGCAGTGACGCAAGAGAGGGCCTTCTCGGTGGCTATTCTGTGTCTCTGGAAACCCTCCCAGGAAGATAAAAATGGCACCCCCACCCCCACCATCCTTCAAGCAACAGCTGAAAAGTTTTCTATTCCAACAAGCCTTCAGCGAATAAACCTATTCTGAAGAGATGGAAACGTTCAACCTTCACTGGGTGGTGTTAAGTGCAATAATATACGACAGGACTGTGCAATAATGTATATCATTACTAAATGCTTATTTAGGTTTTATCCTTGATTGCTTACAATGTTGTGTTGTGTTTTGAACATGTTGAAGCCACCTTGGGTCCCCATTGTGCGAGAAAAGCAGCATATAAATAAAGATTTTAAAAAATTATTATTAGTACACAGCAAACAAGATCACTATGCTGGCTTTTGTATTGGATCACACATCAGACACTTCCCAAGTGTCTAGGACTGTGTGATATGTCGACAAATATTGTGTGCAGATCCAGGAGGATGGCCTTTTGCAGCTGACAGATTGTAATTTTGTCAACCCTGATTGTGTTTAAGTACAGGCCAAGGTCTTTAGGCACTGCACCAAGTGTGTTGATCACCACTGGGACCACCTTTACTGGCTTGTGCCAGAGTTCGATCTTTAAATCTTCATATCATGTCAGCTTTTCCAGGTGTTTCTCTTTATTATTATTATTATTATTATTATTATTATTAACACAACAAGATTAGTACACAGCAAACAAGATAACTATGCTGGTTGTTGCATTGGATCACACCTCGGAGACTTCCCAAGTGTCTAGGACTGTGTGATGTATTGCGTGCAGATCCAGGAGGATGGCCTTTGCAGCTGACAGAAGGTAATTTTGTTAGCGCTGATTGTGTTTAAGTGCAGGCCAAGGTCTTTAGGCACTGCACCCAGTGTGCCAATCACCACTGGGACCACCTTTACAGAGTCTTTGCAGTTTTGTCTCTAAATCCTCATATCATGTCAGCTTTTCCAGTTGTTTCTGTTCAATCCTGCTGTTGCCTGGGATTGCAACATCAATGATTTATACTTTGATAGTGAGGTCAGGAGTATTGTGCTCCTAAAGTTTTCCAAATTCGGAAGTCCCAGAGTAGTTTGATGTATTTATTTTCTGTAACTTTTTTAGACTTGTGATCCCACCAGTTCTTTGTCGCAGGCAGATGGTATTTGTTGCACAAATTCTAATGAATCATCTGAGCAATGGTGTTAGGCCTCTTCTTGTAGTCTGTTTGTGCCATCTTCTTGCAGCAGCTGAGGATGTGATCTATTGTTTCATCTGCTTCCTTGCAGAGTCTACATTTGGGATCTGCCGTCGACTTTTCAATTCTGGCTTTGATGGCCTTTGTTCTAAAGGCTTGTTTTGGTCTGCCAGAATCAAGCCCTCCGTCTCCTTTTTAAAGTCCCATTTGTGAACCACATCCATGTTTTTTTATTGTCAATTTAGCTCTCAATTTTTCCCAGGAACTGTCCATGGAGAGCCTTCTTTCTCCAATTTTCTCTTCTGCTCTGGATTATGTTTCTACAGTATTCACTCTTTGTCTTTTGCACTTGAAGCAGTTTACTACTATTGACTTCCATCAATGTTGGTTCTTGACTGCCTTTCACATAATCTGCCAGTGCAGGTTTCTCTTCTTCTACCATTTGTTTCACTTACAGAAGCCCTCTGCCTCCTGATTTTCTGGGCAGGTAAAGTCTATCGACATCACTATGCGGGTGTAATGAGTAGTGGATTATCACCAGTTTTCTTTTTTTTTTTCTGTCCAGACCATCCAGTTCTGCTTGTGTCCAGTTCACAATTCCAACAGTGTTGTTTCTCCTCCTCCTTAGCAAAACCAAGGGTCAGAAAAGGTATGTTTTGGGCCAGAGTTCCCAAAATCCCTTAGCTGTGATAACTGGATAGATTCTAGAAGTCAAAAATATTTTTTTCCAAGCTCTGCACAAGATCTGCCAACAACATTTCTTCAATAGAAACTTCACTGGGGCAATGAGTTTGCACAGTGTAGCTATGGAGGAGTGAAGGCATTTTTCCCTGCCATACGTATTCTGCCCCCCATAGACTTTTCCTTCAGTCACCACGTTTCTAGCATCACACTTTGCTTAAAACTTCAGTATTGCATTTCAAAATGTAGTTTAGGTACCCATTCAGAAAAAAAAAACAAAGACAAAGTTATTGAAGGAATCTTCTTGGCTTTTCTTCGCAATCGAAGATTCAGGAAGGACTAATCTCACACTTTCTACAAGCACGTTGAAGATTCGGAGGTTGGATGTGTCCTTCGAGCCTGTGCAATGGATTTTTCTGGTGGAGCGCAGCGTGCACATAACTGGCCTCACCCTTTAAACCAAAGGTTCGTCTGCCGGGGCCTAGCAAGCTGGGATGGTGGCAGCGAGGTCCTCAGGTCATAGGATGTGATCTATTGGCTACCAATTGAATTCCGGATCACTTTTAAAGTGTTAGTTCTCACTTTTAAGACCTTATATGGTCTGGGGCCAGTGTATCTGAGGGATCGCCTTATCCCAGTCTTTCTCAACCAGTGTGACAGACCTCCTGCTGTGCCACGAAAAAAGCTCTCTGCCCCCCTTCCTCCCCCCCCTTCCTGCCGAACTCCTGCTACTTGGGGGAGGAGGAGGAAGGGCCGGGCAGTGGCGAAGAAAAAGAAGGAGGGACCGGGGCGCCACCTCCTTCGGCTGTTTCCCCAGCCAGCCTCCAATCCGCCATGACTCCCACCATGACTCTCGCCCCTCGCTCACTGAAGTCGCGTGGAGTAGCACCACCCACTGACGCCCGTTCACCGCTCATGCTCCTCCTCTGTAGGAGAGCTGAAGCTGGGGGGAGGGGGCGGGGCAAGGTGCGGCCTGTAGGTGAGCTGAAGCTGGGGGGAGGGGGCGGGGCAAGGTGCGGCCTGTAGGTGAGCTGAAGCTAAGGGAGGGGCGGGGCATGGCACGGCCTGCAGGAGAGCTGAAGCTGGGGAGGAGGAGGGGGCAAGGTACGGCCTGTAGGTGAGCTGAAGCTGGGGGGGGGGCGGGAAGGTGCGGCCTGTAAGTGAGCTGAAGCTTGAGGAGGGGGCGGGGCATGGCACGGCCTGTAGGAGAGCTGAAGCTGGGGAGAGGCGGGGCAAGGTGCGGCCTGTAGGTGAGCTGAAGCTGGGAGGAGGGGGTGAGGCAAGGTGCGGCCTGTAGGTGAGCTGAAGCTTGGGGGGGAGGGGGGGGCATGGCACGGCCTGTAGGTGAAGCTGGGGGAGGGGGGGCAAGGTGTGGCCTGTAGGTGAGCTGAAGCTGGAGGGAGAGGGGGCGGGGCATGGCACGGCCTGTGGGAGAGCTGAAGCTGGGGGAGAGGGGCGGGCAAGGTGTGGCCTGTAGGTGAGCTGAAGCTTGGGGGAGGGGTGGAGCCGGGCGCGGCCTGTAGGTGAGCTGAAGCTTGGGGGAGGGGCGGAGCCTGGCGCGGCCTGTAGGAGCTGAAGCCGGGGAGGGGCTTTAGGGGCAGCTGGGGGAGGGGTGGGGCATGGCCTGTGGGAGGCTGAGAGCTGAAGCTTGGGAGAGGGGCTGGGGGAGCTGGGGAGGTGGGGCATGGCACGGCCTGTAGGAGAGCTGAAGCTGGGGGAGGGGCGGGGCATGGCACGGCCTGTAGGCTGAGCTGAAGCTGGGGGAGGGGCGGGGCAGGTGAGGCACGGCCTGTAGGCGCGCTGAAGCGGGGGGGAGGGGCGGGGCATGGCACGGCCTGTAGGAGAGCTGAAGCTGGGGGAGGGGCTGTAGGTGAGCATGGCGGTGGGAGGCTGTGGGGGAGGGGTGAGCTGAAGCTGGGGGAGGGGGAGGGGCATGGCACGGCCTGTCGGAGCGCTGAAGCTGGGGGGTGGGGGGGGGGCAGGGCACGGCCTGTAGGAGAGCTGAAGCTGGGGGGGGGGGCGGGGCATGGCACGGCCTGTAGGTGAGCTGAAGCTGGGGGGGGCGGGGCATGGCACGGCCTGTAGGGAGAGCTGAAGCTGGGGGAGGCAGGGCAGGGGCAGGAGAGCTGTAGGGGGAGCTGTGGGGGGCGGGGCATGGCACGGCCTGTAGGGAGCTGAAGCTGCTGGGGAGGGGAGGGGCGCAGCGGCCTGTAGGAGAGCTGAAGCTGGGGGGAGGGGCGGGGCAGGTGCAGCTGCAGGTGAGCTGAAGCTGGGGGAGGGGCGGGGCATGGGCATGCCTGTAGGAGCTGAAGCTGGGGAGGGGCAGGGCATGGCACGGCCTGTAGGTGAGCTGAAGCTGGGGGAGGGGGGGGGGCAGACCATGGCACGGCCCTGCTGGGGGAGCGAGCATGGCGCGGCCCAGGTGAAGCGGGGGGCATGCGGCCGGTAGGAGAGCTGCAGCGGGGGGGTGGGGCATGGCACGGCCTGTAGGACAGCTGAAGCTGGGGGGAGGAGGCGGGGCATGGCACGGCCTTTAGGAGAGCTAAAGCTGGGGAGGGGGCGGGCATGGCGCGGCCTGTAGGTGAGCTGACGCTGGGGGGGGGGGGCGGGGCATGGTGCGGCCTGTAGGTGAGCTGAAGCTGGGGGGAGGGGGTGGGGCATGGCACGGCCTGTAGGAGAGCTGAAGCTGGGGGGAGGGGCGGGGCAAGGTGCGGCCTGTAGGTGAGCTGAAGCTGGGGGAGGGGCGGGGCATGGCACGGCCTGTAGGAGAGCTGAAGCTGGGGGGGGGGAGGGGCATGGCACGGCCTGTAGGTGAGCTGAAGCTGGGGGAGGGGGGGCATGGCGCGGCCTGTAGGTGAGCTGAAGCTGGGGAGGGGCGGGGCAATGCCTGTAGGTGAGCTGAAGCTGGGGGAGGGGCGGGGCATGGCGCGGCCTGCAGGTGAGCTGAAGCTGAGGGAGGGGTGGGGCATGGCACGGCCTGTAGGAGAGCTGAAGCTGGGGGAGGGGCGGGGCAAGGTGCGGCCAGTAGGTGAGCTGAAGCTGGGGGGGAGGGGCGGGGCATGGCACGGCCTGTAGGAGAGCTGAAGCTGGGGGAGGGGGCGGGGCATGGCGCGGCCTGTAGGAGAGCTGAAGCTGGGGGGAGGGGCCGGGCATGGCACGGCCTGTAGGAGAGCTGAAGCTGGGGGAGGGGGCGGGGGCATGGCACGGCCTGTAGGAGAGCTGAAGCTGGGGGGAGGGGGCGGGGCATGGCACGGCCCAGGTGAGCTGAAGCTGGGGGAGGGGCAGGGCAAGGTGCGGCCTGTGGGAGAGCTGAGCTGGGGGAGAGGGGCGAGGGGCAAGCCAGTGGGAGGGGGAGCTGGGGCAAGGGGCCATGAGCTGAAGCTGGGGGGCGGGGGTGGGGCATGGCACGGCCTGTAGGAGAGCTGAAGCTGGGGGGAGGGGGCCGGGGCATGGGGCCTGTGAGCATGGCAAGGTGCGGCCTGTAGGAGAGCTGAAGCTGGGGGCGGGGCGGGGCAAGGTGGGCCTGTAGGTGAGCTGAAGGCGGGGCATGGCACGGCCTGTAGGAGAGCTGGGGCAAGCTAGGGGGAAGCTGGGGGCGGGGCATGGCACGGCCTGTAGGTGAGAGCTGAAGCTGGGGGAGGGGCATGGGGCCAGGAGGCTGAAGCTGGGGGAGGGGCCTGCACGGCCTGAGAGCTGAAGCTGGGGGGGCGGGGCATGGCAAGGCCAAGGTGAAGCTGGGGGAGGGGCCTGTAGGTGAGCTGAAGCTGGGGGGGAGGGGCGGGCATGGCGCGGCCTGGCTCTGCCCCCTCCCGGCCGGCACTCCCAGCAGCTGCTCCAGCCTTGAGGATACAGTGCCAAGCCAGCATTGTGCTGGCTCTGCCACCGCTGGCTTGGCATTGCCCCCTCAAGGCTGGAGAAGCTGTGGGAGAGCTGAAGCCAGGGAAGGGCATGACGTGGTATGGCTCCTCCCCCCGGCTTCGGCACTCCCAGCAGCTGCTCCCAGCAGGCCACCAACCCCCAGCCGTTCTTTACTGTGTTAGAGTGTCATTTTGTGTCATTTTGGTTGGTGGTGTGCCCCGGATTTTTAATGTTAAAAAGTGTGCGCGGCTCAAAAAGGTTGGGAAACACTGCCTTATCCCATATAAACCCCCAGAGATCACTGCATTCAGAAGATCAAGATCTATTGGAAATTCCCTGTTGCAGGATCTTATGTTTGACAGCGACCAGACGTAGGGCTTTCACGATCATTGCTCCATCGCTTCGGAATGCTAGGAGAGACTTCATTATTATTATTATTATTAATTACTATAAACACAGAAAATAAACCAATGCACAGACATGTGAAAACAGGATTAACAAAGTAATTATGGGATCTTTACTCTTGTCAATGCCCCCAAAAAGAAATATTCAAACAAGATGAAATATTGGGGGTGAATAATACCATTTTGGGGAGGACACACCCTGATCAGTGCTGTCACTGAGGCGGAACCTTTGGCGCGCGGCTCGTGTTCCCCCGTCTCCATGGCTTCCTTTAAGACAGTTAAAAGGAGAGGACCACTTCCGGTGCGAACCAGAAGTGGCACTCCGGAGCCTCCCGGGAGGCGGGATGGCGGCTCGGGCCGCGCTGCTGCTGCTTCTGCTGGGAGCGGCGGGAGCCGGCCCCGCCCCGGCGCTGGGTTCGCGCGGGGACCGGGAGCCCGTCTACCGGGAGTGCCTGACCCACTGCGAGAGGCGCAACTGCTCCGGGGCCGGGTTGCGACACTTCCGCTCCCGCCAGCCACTCTACATGAGCCTGACAGGTAACGGGGGAGAGGGCAGGCGCAGAGGCCACGCCCACCGCCGGAGACAGCGACGCGAGGGGCCCTCCGCGAGGCCAGGCCCCGCCCCCGCTTCTTCATTGGCACTTGGCGGCACCGCCCACTTGTTGTCTGGACCAATTACTTAAGGGCCTTCTCTATACAGCACTCTAATGCAGGGCTCTCCCAACATGAGCTCCAGGCTGCATTGTAGGGTCATACTGCATTGTATGATTCCCCCTTGAGCCTATAATGCGGTTTCAAACCGCATTAGATGACAGTGTAGATGGGGCCAGAGGCTTTGTGCTGGGAAAGGGGAGTCAAGGTATCTTTCCTTCTTTAAGGGATGTCAAGTCTCTGGAGCCCTTTCCACAGAACTGAATAAAATCCCACATTTTCGGCGTTGAACTGGAATATATGGCAGTGTGGACTCAGATCACACAGTTCAAAGCAGGTATTGTGGGATTTTCTGCCTGGATATTCTGGGTGGAAGGGCCCTGGGTGGATCTGCACTGTAAACGTAGGGCCCTTCAACATAGCCTAGAATATCACGGCAGAAAATCCCACATTATCTGAGTGTGGACTCGGATCACCCAGTTATTATTATTATTTAATATTATTATTATTTACATCAGTTCTACCTCGCTCTTCTCAACCCCCCGATAGAGCAGCCTAACAAAAGGCAACAATTCGATGCCGATACACAAAATAAATACAATATAAAACCATAGACATTCAGGATTAAAATACAGTTAGCATTAACACATAATACACATACACTTAAGTTAAAAACGGAGTTCCGTCCATCACATGAGCATTGAGCCATAACCATCAATTTACCAATTCCAATTCCAATCCAAAGTGCTGCATTGTGCTAATGTGCAAAAGCCTGGTCCCAGAGCCACGGTTTCACTTTTTTCCTGAATGCCAGGAGGGATGGGGTTGATCATATGTGGCTTGGAAGCGCATTCCACAGACGGGGAGCCACCACCGAGAAGGCCCTCTCCCTCGTCCCCACCAACCGCATTTGAGAAGTTCGTGGGAGCGAGAGCAGGGCCTCCCCGGCTGATCTTAAATTATGAGGTGGGACGTAGAGGCTGATGCGTTCGGACAAGTAAGCTGGGCCATAACCGTATAGAGCTGTAAAGGTCAAAACCAGCACTTTGAATTGAGCTCGGAATCAGACAGGCAGCCAGTGGAGCTGACACAACAGGGGGGTGGTATGCTCCCTGTATGTAGCTCCCGTTAGTAATCTGGCTGCCGCCCGCTGGACTAATTGCAATTTCCGAACTGTCTTCAAAGGCAGCCCCACGTAGAGTGCATTGCAGTAATCTATTACATTCTGAATTCGGAAACTCCAATCTGAAATTATTAGGACATAAGATCTGCAGTTAGAAGGACAAAAGGACAGGGATTTTCCGCCATGATATTCTGGGATTTATAGCTGGATGGTCCCCCAGTCAAGGCAGAAAATCTCACAATATGTGCTTTGAACTGGGTTAACTGAGTCCACACTCAGATAATGTGGGGTTTTCTGCCGTGATATTCTGGGATATAGGGCTGTGTTGAAGGGCCCTACGTTTACAGTGCAGATCCACCCAAGGCCCTTCCACACACCCATATAACCAAGAATATCAAGGCAGAACAACCCACAGTATCTGATTTGAACTGAGATATCTGAGTCCACACTGCCATATATCCCAGTTCAAAGGAGATAACGTGGGATTATATTCAGATGTGTGGAAGGCGCCCTAGGGTATCAAGGCAGATAATCCACAATATCTGCCTTGAAATGGATTATCTGAGTCTACACTGCCATTTGATTTAATTCCATGTGGATATTATACAGCTGTGTGGAAGGGGCCACAATGCACTTCGACACCACTTCAACTGCCATGGCTCCATGCTAAACAATCCTGGGAGGAGTAGTTTTCTGAGACATTGGTTCTCTTTGGCAGAGAAGGCTAAAGATCTTATAAGACCACAGTTCCCATGATTCTATAGCAGGGGTCCTCGAACATTTTAAACAGAGGGCCAGGTCACAGTCCCTCAAACTGTTGGAGGGGCGGATTATAATTTGAAAAACAAAAATAATGAATTCCTATGCACACTGCACATATTTTATTTGTAGTGCACAAAACACTTAAAAACAATACAATAATTAAAATGAAGAATAATTTTAACAAATATAAACTTACTAGCTTGGGGACCCGGCCCTGCCCGGGTTATTTGAGAAGCGCAGCAGGATATAGAGTGGGTCATGGGGGCTCTGTGTGCCAAGTTTGGTCTTGATCCATCATTATTGGGAGTTGCAGTGGTATCATGAAATTACTGAAGGTAGTGCAAGTCCCATCATCTCTGCCCCCCCCCCCAAGTGTAGTAGGATGTAGATTGGGTCATGGGGGCTCTGTGTGCTAAGTTTGGTCTGTATTGGTGAATGGATGAGGGATGCCTTGTTTTCCGGAAGTGAGTGAAGGTACTTCAAGTTCCATCATCCGTGGTCCGTCTCACAGTAAACTGCACCAGGCTGTAGAGTGGGTCATGAGGGCTCTGTGTGCCAGATTTGGTGTTGATCAGTCATTGGATTAGGTTTGTTGCAGGATTGGGAAGTGAGGGAAGGTACTGCAAGTCCCATCATCCATGTTCTGTCCCCCTCCAAACTTCAGTAAGATGTAGAGTGGGTCACTGGGGCTCTGTGTGCCAAGTGTGGGGGCCACAGTGGTCTGTGGGAACAGAGGGGTGTGAAAATACTACAAATTCCATCATCCATTGTCAGTCCTCCCCCGAACTTCACCAGGACGTGAAGGCAGTCATGGGGGTTATGTGTGCCAAGTTTGGTCTCAATCGGTAATTGGATGAGGGTCGCAGCAGACTTGGGAAGTGAGTAGAGGTACTTCAAGTCCCATCATCCATGGTCCACCCTCCTCTAAAGTGCACCAGAATGTAGAGTGGGTCATGAGGGCTCTGTGTGGCAAGTTTGGTGTTGATCAATCATAGGATTAGGTTTGTAGCAGTCTTGGAAAGTGAGGGAAGGTACTGCAAGACCCATCATCCATGTTCTGTCCCCTCCAAACTTCAGTAGGATGTGGACTGGGTCACTGGGGCTCTGTGTGCCAAGTGTGGTCTTTATCAGTGTTTGTTGGGGGCCACAGTGGTCTGTGGGAACAGAGGGGTGTAAAAGTACTACAAATCCCATCATCCATTGTCAGTCCTCCCCAAACCTCACCAGGACGTGAAGGCAGTCATGGGGTTATGTGTGCCAAGTTTGGTCTCGATCAGTGATTGGATGAGGGTTGCAGCGGACTTTGGAAGTGAGTAGAGGCACTTAAAGTCCCATCATCCATGGTCCACCCTCCTCCAAACTGCACCAGGACGTAGAGTGGGTCATGGGGCTGTGTGTGCTGAGTGTGGTCTGTATTGGTCCTTTTGGTGGGCTCAGTGGTCTGTGGGAACCAAAGTGTTGGAAAGTACTACAAATCCCATAATCCGTGGGTCATGTCCCCCGACCCGCGCCAGGACGTAAAGGGGGTTAGGGGGGTTATGTGTACCAAGTTTGGTGCAGGTCCATCACCCGCGCTGGTCGCTGTGGCCTGTGAAAGTGGCTGCCACATATCTGCCCTGGCCTGTGAAAGTGGCTGCCACATATCCGCCCTGGCCTGTGAAAGTGGCTGCCACATATCTGCCCTGGCCTGTGAAAGTGGCTGCCACATATCTGCCCTGGCCTGTGAAAGTGGCTGCCACATATCCGCCCTGGCCTGTGAAAGTGGATGCCACATATCCGCCCTGGCCTGTGAAAGTGGCTGCCACATATCCGCCCTGGCCTGTGAAAGTGGCTGCCACATATCCGCCCTGGCCTGTGAAAGTGGCTGCCACATATCCGCCCAGGCCTGTGAAAGTGGCTGCTTCCGCCCTTCCGCCCGCCCGCCCTCCGCATACACACATACCCGCATACACACATACAAACATTCCGTTTTATAAAGGTATACAGATATACAGATTAGTATTTCAATGGGAAGTGTGGGCCTGCTTTTAGCTGATGAGATAGAATTGTTGATGTAGTTGTTGTTGTGCCCTTTCAAGTCATTTCAGACTTAGGTGACCCTGAACAAGGGTCGGGTAAATGACCTTGGAGGGCTATATCCGGCCCCTGGGCCTTAGTTTGAGGACCCTTTTTCTATAGCATGGAACCGTGCAAGTTAGTGGTGTCAGCTCTATTAATTCTACAGTGTAGATGCACCCTCTGAAGACTGAATCGGTCCTCAGCTTAATCTGCCAGAAAAGAGAATTATTCTGAGTGTAACATTGTATGACGACAGTTTATGTCGCCTTTTGTTCTTTAAAGGAAAGGTCAGACACACATGTAATAACCGTGTGCATGGGATTGAGTCATTAAACATTTTCATTCTGCCTCTTTTACTGAGGAAAGTTTAATTACTTCCATTCTCAGCATTTACATATTTAGTTGTGCATCTGAATTAAGCATCAGGCCCGGATTACCCATAAGGCCACCCTAGACCATGGCCTAGGGCAGCAGGTCCGGACCCCCTAAAATTAATTTTTTTTTAAAAAAAAAAGTTCGATCTTTGGGCGCTCTTGCGCCTGCACACAGATCGCCATACGCCCTAGGGCCTCTGACGCAGCTTCCCGCTGCCCCCCCTCGCTCGTGTCGGCCCCGCCCCTCCTTCCTTCAGTGAAGGAAGGAGGGGCGGGGCCGACGTGAGCAAGGAGGAGGCAGAGGGAAGTCCCGCCGCCCCCTCCTCACTCACATTGGCCCCGCCCCTCCTTCAGTGAGCGGGAGAAGAGGAAGAAGAGGGCCCCGCCCCTCCTTCCTTCAGTGAAGGAAGGAGGGGGGCTCTTCCTCTTCTTCCTCGGCTCCCGCTCACTGAAGGAGGAAGGAAGGAGGCCAACGCAGAGGCGGCCTCCCTCTGTCTCCTCCTCGCATCGGCCCCACCCCCTTCCTGCACTGAAGGAGGGGCGGGGCTGACGCGAGCGAGAGGGCTGCGGAAGCCGCGCAGAGGCCCTAGGGCGTATGGCGATCTGTGTGCAGTGAAGGAAGGAGGGGCGGGGCCTCTTCTTCCTCTTCTTCCTCGGCTCCCGCTCACTGAAGGAGGAAGGAAGGAGGCCAACGCGAGTGAGGAGGGGGCGGCGGGACTTCCCTCTGTCTCCTCCTCGCATCGGCGTCGGCCCCGCCCCTCCTTCCTTCACTGAAGGAAGGAGGGGCGGGGCTGACGCGAGCGAGGAGGGCTGCGGGAAGCCGCGTCAGAGGCCCTAGGGCCTATGGCGATCCGTGCGCAGTGAAGGAAGGAGGGGCGGGGCCGACGCGAGCGAGGAGGCGGCGGAGGTAAGTCCCGCCGCCCCTCCTCGCTCGTGTCGGCGTCGGCCCTCCTTCCTTCAGTGAGGAGGAAGGAGCCCCCCTGCAAGCGGCCCCGCCCCCCTCAAGTGCCCCTCGCAAGCGGCCACACGCTTCCAGAGTGTGTCCTAGGGCACCACAAACAGTTAATCCGGGCCTGTTAAGCATGGCAAAAATACATCTCTGATAGGATACCAGATAGTGATTTTAATATAAACATTATATTTCCCTTTTAGCTTTCTCCAAGCGGGTTAACATTGCTTTGGAAATGGGCAATGGATCAACATTTAGAAATGCAACATCAGTGTTAGAAGTCCTCCTCATTTTAACTAAGGGCTCTTCAGAAGAGAATAAAATCAGAGAGAAATTGATACGTTCACATCAAGTAAAGCATGTGTGGCATATTTTGATGATTCCACTGCTTTCAGGCATTGTCCAGACACCTCTTTCATCGTTTCTAAATTTTCTCCCCGTCTGTGTTCTAGGCTGGACCTGCAGAGACGATTGCAAATATGAGTGTATGTGGCTTACAGTGGGCCTTTACGTCCAAGAAGGCTACAAAGTGCCTCAATTTCATGGAAAGGTAAAGCCATGTTTGCAATGCCCAACTGCTGCAGTTGTGTGAATCCAAGAGGTTTTACGTTCTCATATCAGCCTGTTTGTCAATTCACCCAACATCCTTGAGTTTTAGAGGTGGGGGGTGTTTAAAGCACCAGAGCAGAGAGCTGTCCTATTTATGCCTTTTGAAAAACGTCAAATGACTATGGCAAGGCTTGAATCTGAGACATATGCTAGGTCAGTGTTTTTCAACCTTTTTTGAGCCACGGCACATTTTTTACATTTACATTTACATACCACCAACCAAAATGACACAAAATGACACTCTAACACAATAATACATATAGTTAATATGTTTAAATGTATTTATACATTCACTTAGTGTGAAACCTGGACCTGTTTCGATGAACACAACATAGATACCCTGGCAGGAATGGCAGAAAGACACAAACTTCCCACACAGAACCAAGAGAAAATACTATAAGAGTTTGGTGGGCATTGACCTTGGGTTTTGGAGTTGTAGTTCACCTATATCCAGAGAGCACTGTGGACTGAAACAATGTTGGATCAGGACCAAACTTGGCATGAATACTCAATATGCCCAAATGTGAACACAGATGGAGTTTGGGAAAAATAGACCTTGACATTTGGGAGTTACAGTTTCTGGGATTTATAGTTAAAACACAATCAAAGAGCATCCTGAACTCTTGCAACAATGGAATTGAACCAAACTTGGCATATTGAACTCTCATTACCAACAGAAAGTATTGAAAGGGTTTGCTTGGAAATTGACCTTGAGTTTGGAAGTTGTAGTTCACCTACACCCAGAGAGCACTGTAGACTCAAACAATGTTATGCTATGTTGTTGTTTGTTTTCTATCCAGAATCACAATGTTGGAAGGAGGCTCACCACTTTAAGGTCTCTAAAACAGGCATGGGAAAACATTGGCCCTCTGGGTGCTTTGGACTTCAACTCCCACCATTCCTAACAGCCTGAGGCCCTTTCCTGCTTAAATGGCTGAGGGGAAAGGAAAAGGGCCTGAGGCTGCTAGGAATGGTGGGAGTTGGAGTCCAAAACACCTGGAAGGTCCAAGTTTGCCCATGCCAGCTTTCGACAGAGACCTCTTCCTCCCCCTTCCCCTTCACGCCCTTTCTTCCCCCTCCTGCTGAACACTTACTTTTTCTTCTACACTGCCGCTTCTGCCACCATTTTGATCCGAGGGGGAAGCGTGAGCGTGTTCAGGGGGGAGGGGGGAGGGAGGAAGACATGACCTGTGCGGGCGCTACTGCGCAGACTTGCCCCAGAGCAAAGCGAGGCAAAGCGAGCAGAGCGAGGCTGGGAAGAAGGGAGCCCGAGTGGAGAAGAAAAAGTGTTCGGCAGGAGGGAGAAGAAAGGGTATTGGAAGTTCCAATTTCCCATGGCACACCTGATGATCGCTCATGACACACTAGTGTGCCACGGCACACTGGTTGGGAAAAACTGTTCTAGGCGATTGACTCATGATGCCTTCCTTCAAAAGGTACTCTTGAGACTATATGTATGTATATGTGAATGTATAAACATATTAGAACAAGACATCTAATATTCATACAACACAGGCAGTCCCCAAGTTACAGATATGACCCATAGTAATGAACGGGGGTGAGACCACAGGAAGTGAGAGGAAATCTACGCCAAGGAAAGGAAATTCATTCCTGGAAGAGTTATCTTGGAGAAAAGGTGTCTCAATTGAATCTTTCTCACAAATTCTTGTTTCCACAAGAAGCCAAATGTTTCAAAATCCAATGATCACAGGAAGAGAAAGTGAGGTGACATCTTCTGAACAGGGGCACAGACAGCAAAACAAATGCCACATGTGTGTTAATCCATCCCTATGCTATCCAAAACATGTATCTATATATATAAAAAGAGAGAGACCGTTTTTGACACTTATGCACGGACACACCATAACACCCAGACCCTCAAAACCCACCCACACATTTCAACAAACCAACACCAACAATCGTGGCACAAAAAAACACCAAAACATACCTCCGAAGACCCCTAAAACCGGCCCCCAAAAAACCCCATGGAAACCTATGGAGGCATCCGGAACCCACAAAAACTACAAACAAAATGGCGCTAAAACCACTTCCTGTCCTGCAAAAAACACTCCCCCGGAAGTTGTCCCTCACAAAAACCAAACCCGGCAGGAAACACATACCTCACACACAAACAGGAAGTTCATAGCCTTCTCGCACGCCTCCACTGCTTCTCTTCCGCTCCCAGCAGAGGAGGGGAAGGGAGAGGGACCGTGCGGGCCCCTTTCACAGGAGGAGGTGGAGGACGTGGGACCGACCACAGCAACGTTCTCCAATGCAGCACTCCTCCCTGCGAAGGTCGCTCTTCGGCCCACCCTGTGGCAGGGAAGTAACGAAGGGGGAGCGATGACGACGGCGCCATGGCCGTTCTTCCGGCCCCTTTGCGCTCTCCTCCGCCGCCTCCGTGCTGCTCCCTGACGAGGAGGACGAAAGGGGCCCCCGCACGATCTCTCTCCCTTCGCCCTTTTCTCCTGGGAGCGGAAGAGAGGCGGCAGAGGAGAGCGCACCCTTCGACAGGGAAGCGACGCAGAGGGAGCGATACCGGCGGCGCCCTGGCTGCCACGTCCCCCTTCTCGCTCTCCTCCACCGCCTCCCTTCCACTCCTAGAAGATGAGGGGGAAGGGAGAGAGATCGCGCGGGGCCCCCTTTCGTCCTCCTCTTCAGGAAGCACCACGGAACCGGCGGAGGAGAGCGCAAAGGGCCCCGTAGAGCGGCCATGGCGCCGCCGCCATCACCCCCTCGCCACTTCCCTGCCACAGGGTGGGCCAAAGAGCGACCTTCGCAGGGAGGAGGGCTGTGGTCGGGCCCACGTCCTCCACCTCCTCCTACGAAAGGGGCCCGCACGGTCTCTCTCCCTTCCCCTCCTCTTCTGGGAACGGAAGAGAGGCACCGGAGGACAGCGAGAAGGCGGCCAACAGGAACCAGAACAGATGGACAAGGAAGACACAGGCAAGCTAACACAAAACACAAACTCCAATGGATAAAAAACACAACATACTGCACAAAAGAACACAAACCTACACAAATATACACATACATAGACACACATATACTGTATATACATAAACATGAATACACACACACAAACATTACCACAAACACACATACATATAAATACACACACACAAAAATATATACACACACAAAACAACAAACACAAATATACACACATACACATATATACACAAACCCATACATTCACACCCAAAACCACAGACACACAAACACCCCCACACAAATATTAAACACACATACAGCCATACCTACACACAAGCATACACATATATACACACACACAACACACACATCATTTCAAACCCTTACATACTTTTCCACATCTACTACATAGGGCACAGCAACGCGTGCCGGGTTCAGCTAGTGTATATATATATATTTGGCTGGAGAAAAAGGAAGCAGTAGTTCAATATATGTGGAAGGTCTGACTTGGTGAAGGCTTCTTCAACCCTAAACCAGACTGGGGCAGGGGAGGATAACTGTCTTTTTACTTCTGGTTGATGACATTCTTTTTTCTTCTTGCTGTCCTTCTCTTCTCTCCTATCCACTCTCCATAGTGGCCCTTTTCCCGTTTCCTGTTTTTTCAGGAACCCGCTTCTGCCTTCGCTTCATTCCTTAATGGACTTGTCAATTTGGTGATGCTGAACAGATACAAAGCTCTTGTCCCTCGTTCTTCTCCCATGTACCATACTTGTATCGCCTTTGCTTGGGTAAGTGTTTTTAAATATTGTTTTCCTGTGGTAACAATCCTTTTGTATATATTAATGTACATCAGAACCTACCCTATAAGGACATGGGCTTAAATGATGCCTTTGGAAGGGATCTTAAATTACAGTAGCTGTAATCATTATGTCAATTGCAGTTGTGGCAGAGGGTAAAAAAGAGTTGCCCTTCTACAGTATACAAAGAAAAAGAGAGAAATTATAAAGAAGGAATATATAGGTGCAAAATCAGCTCCAGGCCTGAACATCGATTCTGGGAGTACTTTTCTTTTAATGATACCTTTTCCCTCAGCATTTCCATAATTTCATAGCTGAATTAGGCTTGATATAAGTACATTATGACATTCACTTGGGGGCTTAGGTGAGCCGCTCGTTTTTATGTGTTTCTACAATGTTCGCGCCATAGTTTTATTGGTCAATCTCATAAAATGTGATGTTTTCTGGCTATTATTTCTTCCCTTCAGGTTTCTTTAAATGCCTGGGTCTGGTCTACAGTTTTCCACACTCGAGAAACAAATCTAACTGAGGTGAGCAGTTACACTTATATCATGAAAACATTGCACGTCAGATTATTCTAGACAAATTGTAGGTCATGTTTGTAGAGAAAAAAGTAATGGTGATCATGTGGGAGAGATGGGAGAAAGACAACAACAATCACCCTACCTATTGGGGTAGAGTCTATGCTGTCAGTTTGGGATCTGAGATAATTGTGGACCTCATATGGTTGTGATTCCCTTGATAAAGCCCATTGAGTAGGGCAAAACGGTCGTATAGGCCTTTGATTGTGTATTCACACTCCGTCGGCTTTGCATTGAGCCCCTCCGGTTATCGCGGAGTGCTCATATGGGAGAGCTACGTCCAAGGAATTATGGCAGATTTCTGCATCGTTCCCTCTTTGTTTGACCGCCCATCTCCGAGTTTCAGGCCATTTTGCTTGTGTACACTTTGTTTACATCGTGGATTTCCTGCATCCAGAAGTCGCGGCTTGCTTCTGGTATCGGAGCCTTCTTACTGAGCGCTATTGAGTTTTTGGAACTTCAAATATATCCCGGATTTTCTTATTTTCACCGCTGCACGTTAAAGGAACTATGTCTCCCACTCCTTCCTTTCACCATTCTACATTATAGCAATCACATCTGCTTGGGGGGCTTTCATTCGTAAGTGCTGAGTTAACATGGTGCTACTCAACTATCCCGGATTATTAGCACAGCTCTGGGATGCTGACTCGCCATTCTTCTCCTCTGCAGTTTGAATATTCTCTTTAAGACTCGAATAGTGTTATTATATTAAGGTGGTGCCTACAGTTTATGTCCTCTGTAATATTGATGGATGTTTGATTATTCATGCTAATATATAGTCATATTTTTGCATTTCTGATTATTGTTGTCTTTAGCCTGAGGGGTTTGTTTGCATATGGGAGAGATCTCTGTGTTACTCTAAAAAAGATAGGAGGAATCACTGAAATATTTCAAGCTAGCAGATCTCCTTGAGTGAGATCTCTAATGCAGTTTTATCTTCCCACAGAAAATGGACTATTTTTGTGCATCAGCAGTCATCCTTCATTCCATTTACCTGTGTTGTGTCAGGTGAGTCTTCTAAGTAGAGAAACGATGGATCAGGCCAAAAGCTCTGTACCTTTCCATTGGGCAGAGCTTTCTTGCTTTTAGTGACAATGTAGCAAGAAGTGATTTAATAAGATTCCACTATGTTATGGGCAATAATTTAATAGGATTCAGAGGGATACCACCTCTGATACAGATAGTATGACTAGCAACTATTGATGGAGTTTGATTAAATCAAGAAAGCTACTTCTCTGTGTTTCCAGGACCTAAGTACCTGTTAAAAACAGGGTTTCTTGGAGGTGTCTTATTTACAGGTTTGCCATAAATCAAAGTCCACTTGACGGTAATTAATTTGCAAAAATAGCAGCAGTTTTTCTAACAAAAGATTTGCCTGATTTGCTTTCAAAACGATCTAGACTGATAGGAATCATGGCATCTCTTAGCAACTCACAGTTTTAACTATATGCCATGTGAAAAAGAGTTCCTTTGCTCCTCTCCTGAGTCTTGCTCTACTGAACTGCATTGGATGGAGTATTATGGAGTACTGACAGGAGAAAAATCTCTCATTTCACTTTCTCCATAGCAATTATAATTTATCATGTTCAAAAGACAAAGTGGTCTTTGGCTGCTGCTCATTGCCATTGGTCTTGTGCATTCCACTGGAGATTTAAGTTGTTTTAAATGGAAAACTAGCACAGATGTTCTAGATTTCACTCCTCCTCTGTCTTCTGAAAAGGAGGTTCTAAGAAGAATAGAGAAGAATTTTGCATTGGCCCCATTCTTAGTGATTTAAATAGGATTAAGAAATGAAAACCCAACTTCTCTCTCTAGAGGGATTGTCATCTTTGTGTCTGGAAGGATTCCTGTGCTTTTAGTGGCAGTATGATAGGTAGAATCGTGGCATTATTTCTATAGCCACAACTTCCTACATTGCAACAGTTGATTCTCTTCCAACTACAACTTGACTAAAAGTACAAGAGTTTTGCTGGAAAAAATGGTAGCATTCATACTTATTCTATATGTGTCTGTATTATCCTCATATATGCGAAGCTTCCTTAAACTAGCACACCATTGAGCCATCTAACCTGGCTTGGGATAAATCAGGGATGTTTGCTTGAACTATGAGCAATCAATAGTAAGATATGTTTGTGTTGTGTCAACTTCGGCTGGATAACAGTGTACAAATATGCCTTTGCAGCGTTTTTGTACCTCTATATTAAGAGAAAGCATATCAACTGTGATACCTACAAGCTGTTGTACCCTTGGATATTTCTTCAGCACATCTTCTTTTCCTTGCAGAACGCTGGGCCTGAAACATCCAACCTTTGCTAACGCCTTTGGGGGCTTCCTACTTCTCTTCCTGGCCTGCCATGTCTCGTATCTCACACTTGTGCGCTTTGACTATGGTTACAACATGGCTGCTAATGTGGCAATCGGTGAGACTCAGTGGAGTGGCATTCTTTTATTTTCCAGACAGACTGATGTGAACAGCTGGGGTGTTGGTGGGGCTTGCAGATGATTTCTTATGGTGGCCCAGTAGATAATATGAGGGGCTGTGTGAGGGTTGCAGGTCTGCATTGGGTGACACTGTAACATTAAACAACATTAAAAGAAAAGCCTCTTGAAAATGAGGATTGCTTCAAAACAATACACATGGAACATGCCTCATTCTAAAGCCAATTCCTGTTATTAGTTGGCTACTGGAAGCATTTGTCTGCTTTCATTCAAGATACATGCTCCCTGCACATCTTTTCCTTGTTATGTTTCTGCTTGTTTGTTTTGTTGCCATGCCATCGGAATTTGGTCTTAACGGCAGCAAATCTAAATGTAGTTTGATACTCATTCTCTTTCTTCTATTTTATATATTTATTTGTATTATTTTGGTGTCACAACCAAGCCAACACATACTTATTTTCCACCATAATTTGCAAATAAATTCATTAAAAATCAAACAATGTGATTTTCTGGATTTATTTTCTCATGTTGTCTCTCATAGTTGAGGTCTACCTCTGATGTAAATTACAGGCCTCTCTCATCTTTTTAATTGGGAGAACTTGTACAATTGGTATCTGACTAAATACTTTCCCCCCCATTGTAAATGCCTGTTTAGGAATCTCTAGGTCCCCTGTTGTGAGTCTACAGTCTGTTTCTGCCAGAAGCTGACCTCAGAATTGTGCTTCCAAAGGTTGAGCATAGAATTCTGACTTCCAGTGGAAGTTGGCCATAGAGTTGCACTGGAGGACCTAGAGATTCTTAAAAGATACCACGTTAATCAAATTAGCAAATAACGCTATGTAACACAATTTTTGTTCCTGGGTTGTAAATGTCATTTCCTAATCGGGTCTATCATAGAAACATAGAAAAGGTTTATGAACTGCAAAAACTTTGTTTTTGTGAGACATCCTGGGCATATTTTGATACAGTTTTTCAATAAATATCGAGTCTTGACCAATTCAACATAGTTTGTGGCAGCCACAAAAACAAAATTTCTGATGTACAAAGACTTTTTTCAAAATAAGTACCACACAATGACATTGAATGTTTGCCTGTATATGTGCATTGTGATCTGCCCTGAGTTTCCTGTGGGGTGAGAAGGGTGGAATATAAATGATTTAAATAAATAAATAAACAAACAAAAATAACACTTTCAAACCAGAAGCAGAAAATAATTCAATGTGAAGGGCTGACTGTACTATGTTGATACTCTTATTTTCTCTTTTTTTCCTGATGCTGTCTTTTGCAGGTCTCCTCAATCTTTTCTGGTGGCTGGGCTGGTGCGTGAGGAATCAACAACGACTGCCTTATGTTTGGAAGTGTGTGGCAGTTGTGCTACTGCTCCAGGCTTTGGCTCTTCTGGAGCTCCTGGATTTTCCACCATTGCTTTGGGTCTTTGATGCCCATGCCATCTGGCACATCAGCACAATTCCTGTCAACATCCTTTTCTACAGGTCAGCCTTGATGCTTTTTCTCTTTTCCTCCTCACTTTTGTTCTTTTTGGCCTTGGCGATTATTGCCACAAAATACAGTCCCTTTATCATATTTTAAATAAATACTGGATTAGCCCATGGTAGCCATGTATCTGTCAACCATAGTCAATCCACATGTTCAGATGCCTTCTACTTTAAAATATGAGATGATGGGCCCAAACTGGGGAATTCATCATCATTGGCAGAAGTAAGAGACATTTGACCCTGACCACTGGCCATGTTGGCTAGGAAAGATGGAAATTGACCATCTTCTAAACCAGGGGTGCTCACACTTTTTCAGCATGCGAGCTACTTATAAAACAACCAAGTCAAAATGACCTACCTACCCATATTTTGATAGAAGAAATATGGGACATTTACATGATTTTTCGCAAAAATAAGGGACACTTCATAAAATCCATCCAGTCAAGAGTTCCTTCTCCCACCCTGACATCATTCCACAGATATAAACAGGCAGAATGAAAGCAGACAGACCTTTAAGCTGCTGTGCAGATGAACTCCTCGCAGTCGCAGATCTTAGGCTTTGGCAGGAAATGGCTGCCAAAGCCTCCTTGTTGTTGTCCTCCCTCGTGGCTCGTCTTCGCCACTGCTGCACGGTCCAAATGCACATGCGCTGGCCAGGTGCCCGCTCCCTCCTTCCCTCTGCTGCCCTCCTTCTTCTCCCTTCCTCCTCCTCAGGCCACGCTGCGATGGCAGCAGTCGGCACTGAGGATGGAGGTGCCGGCGGGGAAGTCGCGCCAGGGGCAGCCTGAACCGGGCAGCCTGGAGGAAGATGCGCGCTGCGCGCGGGGCAGAAGCACCCCTCAGAAATCTGGCCCTGGCTGCGATCGACCAGTTCTGCCTCCGCGATCGACTGGTTGATCGCGATAAACATAATGAGCACCCCTGTTCTAGACAAATACTCTACCCCCAGTCTATATCATATTTTATACCATAGTAGAGGTAAAGGTTTCCCCTTGACATTGTCTAGTTCTGTCCGACTCTGGGGGATGGTGCCATCTCCATTTCTAAGCCAAAGAGCTGGCATTATCTGCATACACCTCCAAGGTCATGTAACCAGCATGACTGCATGGAGCACCAGTATCTTCCCACAGAAGCGGTACCTATTGATCTACTCACATTTGCATGCTTTCGAACTGCTAGGTTGGCAGAAGCTGGGGCTGACAGTGGGAGCTCATCCCACTCACCAGATTTGAACTGCCAATCTTTTGGTCAGCTAGTTCAGCAGCTCAGCAGTTTAATCTGCTATACCACCAGGGGGCCCATTTTACACCATAGACTGGCAAATTCTGGAGTATGTAATCTGTAGGGAGCCTGATTAAAACATGGTTCATAAGTCTTTGAAGAACTAATATACCTGCATTTTTTGACCAGAGTATAGTGTGTTGGGGAAATATTCCGTGCTTCTGCTTTTTGTAGTGTCACATATCTGCTGGTGCACATATAAAGTGTAGGAATATGGTAAATGGGGACAGAAGTCTTCTTCTGGGGACAGATTTGGGATTTGGCTAGAGGTGGCAGAGCTTGGGAGAGTTCATTTTTAAATTGCATCTCTTAGAATAACCCTTTTGCTATGCTATCTAGGAGATTCTGTATCTTAAATATAACGTTTCCAATCTCTGATAGGCATATACACCACAAGTTATTTGATCCAGTACCAGTTTAAAATATCTGTTCTCATTTCTTTAAAAATAGTCTTATTGCTTAATGGCTGTTCCAATAACTTTGTCATTTTTCTTCTTGCAGTTTCCTTGTTGATGACAGCCTTTATCTTTTGAAGGCCAACTCTGGCATCCTTAAAATAGACTAAAGCCTTTGATGAAATATAGCTCGGAGCAAGGCATAAAACTTTATGGAAGACATCCATCAATTACTTCCATCATTCAAGGAGTGCAGTGCTTTAGGCCTACTTTGTTCTGAGTATCGGTGACAATTTGCACTCCTGTTTCTGCTCTTCTACAACATATCTGGATTCTTTTGCCATAAATGGACTGCCTTCTTTCCTGACCATGTCAGGATTTACATACCCTGGAACTTGATTTGGGTTCCTTATTTTGCCTTCCCAACTCTTTTTCATGCCTCTCTGGGGAGATCAGGGGCTTATTAGTTTGTTCTACCCAATTCCTTTTTTAATTTTATTTTGTGAGTGGCTTTATTGGCGATGCAGCTGCTGGTCCAGAAGTTTTTGCTAACAGGGCATCAAAATGAGCATTGAAACTGTGTGTGCTACAAAGCCTGTTCTGGAGTCCCATTTTTGCCTTCAAGCAACAAACACATATATCCTGTCCCAATTATAATTTATCTCTCCTTATTGGTGTATATATACTCTAGAGCAGTGTTTCCCAACCACTGTGGCGCGGCACAGTAGTGTGCCATGACGGACCTCCTGCTGTGCCGTGAGAAAAGCTCTCTGCCCCCCTTTCTTCCCCCCTCCTCCTGCCGAACTCCTGCTGCTTGGGGGAGGAGGAGGAAGGGCCTTGCGGCGGCGAAGAAAGAAGAAGGGGCCGGGTCGCCGCCTCCTTCGGCTTTTTCCCCAGCCAGCCTCTAATCCGCCATGACTCCCACCATGCCTCTCGCCCCTCACTCGCTGAAGCTGCGTGGAGGAGGAGCCCCGCCCACTGAAGCCCGTCCATCGCTCATGCTCCTCCCCCGCATGGCTTCAGCGAGCGAGGGGCGGGAGTTATGGTGAAGAGCGGCGCCGGGGACGATGACTCCCGCCCCTCGCTCGCACTGCCCCCTCAAGGCTGGAGAAGCTGTGGGAGAGATGAAGCCGGGGAGGGGGCGGGGCATGGCGTGGCCTGGCTCCGCCCCTCTCCCAGCTTCAGCTCTCCCACAGCTTCTCCAGCCTTGAGGGGGGGAATGCCAAGCCTGCATTGTGTTGGCTCTGCCACCGCTGGCTTGGCACTCCCCCCTCAAGGCTGGAGAAGCTGTGGGAGAGCTGAGGCGGGGGGGGGGGGGGAGAGGGGGCATGACATGGCCTGGCTCCTCCCCCTCCCCCCGGCTTCGGCACTTCCAGCAGCTGCTCCCAGCAGGCCACCATCTCCCAGCCGTTCTTTACTGTGTTAGAGTGTCATGTTGTGTCATTTTGGTTGGTGGTGTGCCCCTGGATTTTTTTAATGTTAAAAGTGTGCCACGGCTCAAAATAGGTTGGGAAACACTGCTCTAGAGGCACTCCATTATTATTACTATATAATCTGCTCCACATTTGGTATCTAAGCCATGGCCCAAGTTATGTGTGGAGAAAATCTTAAGGAACAATGCTAGAAAACAAAATGGCTGAAATGAATACTGTGAAATTTTAATCAGAGACTATTTTTACCGGGCTGTGGAAGTTATTTAAGGATTTTTCAAGATGAAATGCAAGCCAGAGCTAGCAAAGAAATAAATAGCAGTACTCTTTTTACAGCTGCTCACTATTTTTAAAATAGCAATATAGACACTATCAACTGGAGTGGGGACTGAGCATGTGGACGATCAGATTTGCTTTGCTGTGTCCAGCCAAAGCTCCATCCAGGCCATTGGCATCAGTTGCGGTCAGCTGTGGCCAAGAAGTTCACAAGCAAGATCAGACAAGATTTTTTCCTCTGCTCCCTGTCTCCAGCACCTCTGAATTCTGTTTTCTCAGGTTTTGTTTTTGGCTGCTCTGGCTAGGCATCATCATTGGACCAATCAAAGCTGTAGGAGAATTGGGTTCATGAAGCCTGAAAATGTATTGTGTACTTTTGGCATCCAATCCATCTTCTTTCTGTCATTTGGAAGAGCTTGCAGTTAAAAGAGGAGTCCCTTCCGTCTAACCTTCCCACATCTTGGTCATCTGGAAATGACATTAGCACTGCTCATTAGGGACACATTAGGTTCAGCAGTGATCTGAGATACACAAATGTGTTCAGCCTCTTCCAGAAGACGGCCCAGAAGAGGAAACAGAGGAGGCCAGAAGTGCCTTTTGTGCAAAGAGTGCCAAAGTGTTTCTAAGGTTCCCAGGACAAAAAAAAGAACCAAAGTTTAAAAAGAAACAATGGATTGCCCGTGTAGGTGTTGTGACTAATCAGCCACTAGGTGGCGATGGACACTAATTCACCAGTGCTTTGAAAAATTCCTTTTTAATCAAATGTTAGACTTGGGGGTGATTTTCATATTTTGATTTAATGCTGTGCTTTTGTTTTCAAAATGAAGAATTTATTTATAAAATTGCTAAAGGGTATTTTGGATGCATCTATACTGTGTATTGTATGCGGTTTGACACTACTATAATTGCTGTGGCTCAATGCTACGAAATAGTGGGATCTGTAGTTTTACAAGGTCTTTAGCCTTCTCTGCCAAAAGTGTATTGGTGCCTCACCAAACTACAAATCCCAGGATTCCATCAGACTGAGTTACAAGTGGTATCAAACTGCATTAATTTTACAGTGTAGAGACAGTCTAAGACCTGGGCAAACTTCGGCCCTCCAGGTGTTTTGGACTCCAACTCCCACAATTCCGGAATTGTGGAAGTTGAAGTCCAAAACACCTGGAGGGCCGAAGTTTGCCCAGGCCTGGTCTAAGAGAACATTTGCCAATCTTTTGTCTTTTGCAGGACATAGCCACAGAGTATGGCTGTATTCTTCCATGTAAACAGTGTGTGTGACTTATTTGCAGTGTACTGCGGTTCTTTGGCGACTAGGCCACTGTGCAAAAAGTTTAGTGAGATCTGAAGATTTTTAAAAGCCTTTGTTTCAGTGGGTTATGTTTACTATTCGAATTTTTGCCAAATCCAGGAAGAGAAGGACTGGAAGGACTAGGAAGCTATGTTTCATTGTGACTACTCACCCTTCTCTTGGAGGCAGGACCCCATGCCTCTGAAGGTTGTGTGACAGGCAGACATTTAGGATTCAAAGCTATCTCCACAGTCAAAGTATCTCCATGTCAAGTAATAGAGCTGGATAATGGAGTGCTTCTCAGACTATATCATGTACATTACTTTTTTCTTAGTGTCAAATTTATGCTGATTGGCTACAGTTCCTTTTTTTTTTTACTGGAAAATTGCAGACCAACAGCCAATGGTTCATGGACCAGCACCAGTCTAGGAACAACCACTGGTGCAATGGTTAGTGTGTTAAGATGGTAGTTGAAAGATTTGGGCTCTAGTCTTTATTCAGCTGAATGTCAGTGGCTAACCTTGTGTGAGCTGCCTCATCTACCCCAGAGATTTCTTCTGGAAAGTGGAGAACTTTTGAACTCATTGGAGGAATAGTAGAGTATAAATGTAATAGATAAATATAAGAATACACCTTTGGTGCCTGTTCAAGTTCTGCCTGTTTTATAGCATGAGGAGAACTCTGCCAAGAAAAAAAAAAGCAAACAGGTCCTTTTGTCCTTCCCAACAAATGTGGATGGAGCTCACAGTGTTCCAGAGGGGAGAAAACAAACAGATTGGCCTTCAGTGTCCGGTTGTTAGAATAGTTGGCAAAAATAGTAGATGTAAATTTATTTCAGGTGATAGGATAAGTATGCCTGGTATAGGTGGAGTTTTATTTGCCAGACTCCATTATTATCCAGATTTTAAAATTACAGAATAGAGACCAGGACTTTTCCATGCAATCCTACCACACAAATTCAGAATTGAACTCATGGATTCAATCTCCCGAAAGCTTCCTGTTTTGTACTCATAAGAAAACAATCATGTTATTTCATACATACCTATTTGTGACTGAGCTGTAGCTGGTTGTTATTATACAGTCGGGAAAATACCATTCTGCAAGGAGGTATTCGATACCTTTTTGTACAATGTCTGCAATACTTGGATTCTGTCATCAAGGGGATTACAGCCACTAATGCTAATCTTCTGCTGACTTCTGTGTACACATGATAGCTTGTTTTCCCAACTTGATGCTTTCCAGATGTTTTGAGCTAGAGCAGGGGTAGGGAACCTATGGCTCGGGAGCTAGGTGTGGCTCTTTTCAGGATTGCATCTGGCTCTCCTTTTCCCTCCATTCTCTTCCTTCCTTCCTTCCTTCCTTCCTTCCTTCCTTCCTTCCTTCCTTCCTTCCTTCACCCTTTCCTTCTCTCCTTCCTTTTCCTTCCCTCCCCTCTCTCCCCTTCTTTCCTCCATTCCCTTCCTTCCCTCCATTCTTTCTCCCATTCACCCTTTTCTTCTCCTTCTCGCCTTCCTTTTCCCTCTCCCCTTCCTTCTTTCCTCCATTCTCCCTCTTCCTTCCTTCCTCTTCCTTCCTTCCTTTCTCCCCTTCACCCTTTCCTTCACTCCTTCCTTTTCCCTCCCTCTCTCCCCTTTCTTCTTTCCTCCATTCCTTCTTTCCTCCTTCTTTTCTTCTTTTCCCTTCATTATTTTACTTTTTCCTCACTCCCTTTCTTTTCCCCACCCTTTCCTTTCCTCCCTTCCAATTTCCTTCTTTCTTTTCCCCTCCTTGTCTCCTGCTTTTCTTTTCTTCTCCGTAGTTCATTCTTCTTTTCTTTCTTACTCTCCCCCTCCCTCCTTTCTTTCTTTCCTTCCTTTCTTTCTTTCTTTCCCCCTTCCTTCCTTCCGTCTTCTCTTCCTTCCCAGAGTCCTGAGCATGCCTTTTGCACAGCCAGGTCTGAAGTGTCCCGTCGTTCTGCCGGGGGAATCCTTTCCTCATAGTATTTATTTTATTTCCAACATTTCTACCCCGCTCTTCTCAACCCCCGAGGGGGGACTCAGAGTGGCCTAACAAAAGGCACAATTTGATGCCCACACAGTAAAATACACTATAAAAACCAGTTTGTACATATATACTCACATTTAGTTGAATTCAGTCTTAAAATATATTATATATATTATATGGCTCTCACTGGAATAAATTTACAAATATTTTGCTTTCATGGCTCTCTGAGTCAAAAAGGTTCCCGACCCCTGAGCTAGAGTCTTCATTCTCAGCAAGCTTGATCAATAACTATCATGGCTAGGAATTGTTTGGGACTTGTGGTCCAAAAAAGCTAAAGTTAGGGCACCACGTTGAAGAAGGTCAAAGTGTAGTGTATATCAGAGATGTGAAACATATTGAAAGTGTTGAAACCACCTGTGCCAGAGAGGGGAGGGACAACTTTTCTGTTCGTACTGTGCAGTTTGCCCATGTCTCCAAAGGTGCCAGGGTCGAACTGGGAGGAACGTGTAGGCATGTCCCTACTGTCACTGCTAGCACACCCCTCCTTTGGAAGTAGAGTTATGCATGGGAAGACAACCAACCAAGCTGGTTGGGAAAGGGATGCAAAGTTGAGACCACTGGTTCACTCACTGGCACAGCAGGAGGAGCCAGCTTTCTGTACTCTTCACCCAGTTGCCAGGGGCAACTGCACAGCACTTTTGAGCCTCCAGGACATTTTTGCATGCTTGCTTTAATACAGTATCCACCTTCGGGATTAACTCTAATCCTGTCGCTACAGTCCAAAAGCCACTTCTCTTCTACTGGCCCCTGCAGTGCCCCCAGTTTCTAAGAATTGCACAATCCACACAAGCTTTGCCAACCTTTTTGGCTGAGAGCTTGGAAACTGGATGGCTGCAGGTGACCTGTTCAGGCTTGCATCTAAGGCCATGGCATTTGTCCTGAAGGTCAGAGAACGTCAGAGAGCTGCTTTCCAGAATCATTTTAGACAAAGCTGCTGGTCCCGGGGCAGCCGTGACAGTAACCCTGTTACTGTTGAGACTTTGCTTTGCATGCAGACGATTTGGGGTTCACGTCCTGGTATTTCCAATGAAAGGTTCAAGGAAGAAAGAGTTCTGTCTGGAGTAGTACTGTTAAAGTAGACAGTCCTGTGCTGAACAGACAAATAGACTGCAATTCTATAGATGACATATGCAGGCATAACCTACAATTGTATATGTGTTGCATGTTGTAGAAGAAGTATACAACAACAGTAAGGGGAGTCTTACAATTGTGGTGGAAACCTTTACTTTCTTCATTAGGCCTGTTAAATCATGCTTCTAAATGTTTCTAAAGTACTTACAAAACTAAAATTCTGGGGTGAACACTAGATGGCGCTGGTGCTTTGCTTCTAAAGTGTAGCAACACTATAGAAACAAAGTACCAGCGCCCCCTAGTGTTCACCCTCAGAATTTTAGTTTTGTAAGTACTTTAGAAACCTTTAGAAGCATGATTTAACAGGCCTATTCTTCATTGTAAGGGAGACGTCTCATGATCATGGAGGAAACTATGCTGGAAACAAGCAAAGCCAGACTATCCCAGGGTCACCCCGCTTCCAATTTGTGTCCTCACAGAACTGTACCCAGAAGGTCCATCCACTTCCCTCATCCTTAATGGCATTAGTACAGTGACAGAGCTTACAGCATCGCAGCAATAGTTTGGCTTGTTATAAAGGCAAGTGAGAATTTTCTAATCACGGTGGCTGAAAACCCATTGAAATTGTAGAATGGGTGCCTTCTAAATGATTCAAATTTCTGTATCAAAAGCTATGTTTTGCAAGTATGGCAGATTAGCTCTGTTTCTGTTCTTTATGGGGCAAAAATGTGAAGCTATGCTGGCTGGGACATCATGAAAGTTATTGTCCAGCCCATTTGTGGGATGCCAGGTTGGGAGAAAACTGATTTATACTGTGGAGAATTTCATTGTGTGTCACTGCTGGGGTATCAGTTTGAAAATCAAATCTTTTGAGACTTGCGTCTCAACTGATGTATGTTGTAATTCCAATAAAAAAAGAATTGTAATTAAATATAAGATGTAAACTCTTGACCTGCCTGATTTAGCAGTTGAAACTTTGAGGAAAATCTTTCCGAGCTATAATAATAGCCCATTAATCTCCACTTGTCTTTGAAACCAGAGTTGCTTCAAGGGCAGCAGCTGAAATTCAACCGTTCTACAATGAGAGAAACGTTTTATGAACCAGGAAAGGCAGTGACCGACAACAGCATGGGATCAATCCGATAAGCACATGCTGCAGTCCAGGTCTTGGAGAAGTAATTTTTTAAGACTATGGCTCCCGGAAACCTGGCTCACATGGCCATGTCCTGGGAGTTAGGTTCCAAAACAATTTCTCTGAGATCAATCCAGTGAAAACGAACCAAAATAGCCCTCATGCAGAAGAAACATGGCTCTCTTGGTTGAACAAAAGCTGGAGTGCGGGATTAAGAGCAGTATAAACCACCGATGTAGCACATGCTTAACTATGAGAGTCTTGATATTCCATGTGGACACTGGTTATCCATGTAGACAAAGGATCCATAGTGTTATGCACCAGAGCTTTTTGACAGGAGGGCAACATTAACAAGGAACAGTAACAATGGGAAAGAAGCTGAGTGTCTGAATATTGGGCTTGCTGGTTGAGATTGATGACAGGAGGGAATGTGTGTGTGTAGGAGAGGTCATGTGGTTCTACCAATGATAATGGACTGCAATTCCCAGTACTTTTCACTCGGTATAATCAGTAGTGTATACTGAGAGTTGTCATTCAGCAACATCTGGAAGGTCACTTGAATCTCGCCTGTGGTAAAGGAAGTTTACTATTGTTATTATATTTTTTTTGAAACTGGAGAAAAAACTTATCCCAAAATTGATTTAAATCAAAATGAAAACAGTGTATGATACGTAAGCATATTAGTATGTAGGTGTATAAGTAGATAATAAATTTAATAAACTTTATTTATATCCCGCCCCATCTCCCTGAGGGGACTTGGAGTGTCTTATCAACAATATGACAGTGCAAACAACATGGTCAATAATCAACATATAACTAATTTGCAATTCAATCAAATCATAACACAAAATCAATATGAAATCAATAGATAGCTAGAAGCACAGCAATGTCTTTAGGACCTCTGGAGAATTTCTTGAAGGATCTAAAGTGGTTTTATTATTTGATTTCTTCAAGGATCTAAAGTGGTTTTATTATCTAATCGTTTATATTGTATTGAAATTGTATTTTATGGTCTTGGCACCAATTGTAAACCCCTCTGAGTCGCCTGTGGGCTGAAAGGGACGGTATATAAATATAGTAAATAAATAAACACTGATTGCTGGGCATCCAGTTATAGAAACATAGCTGGGTTCTTCTCCACTAGCCACCTTGCTGTCAATCAGCCTATAAATTGTAGTATTGAAAAACAGGGGTTTGAGGCTGTGGTGGAGGTGCTAGCTGCCCAATTCTGGACCCTGGCCAAAATATTGCAGTTTTTGGAATAAACCTCTTTGCTCAACCATTCCTTCTTCTTTAATAAACAGTTTCTCCCATTGCTTTTCAGTTTCTCGCTTCATAGTCAACTCGACAATCAATGACCACTTAAATATATTTATTTTTCACTGAGCTGTTTTAGGGCCCATCGCTTCTAGTTTTTTTCCTGGTATGTTTACCATAGATGCAAGAGAAATGTCAGGAGAGAATGTCTCTACAACGTGACTATATAGCCCGAAAAAAAACCTACAACAATGCAGTGATTCCAGCATTGAAAGCCTTTGACAATATTTTTGTATTGTACGCAAGTTGATATGTTACCTACATGAATGTGGGTGGTGCTTTTATGGCTTAAAATCTTTATCTTGCATAGCCTGATCACTGAAAACAAAAGAAATAACCATTGTAGGGAATGCAAATAAATATTGATTTCACCCTAGGTTACACTCTCGGTTCACATGGGATGTTAGTGAGGATGCTCACAGGCTGTGATTGTGACCAACATGAAATTAGTTTGTCTACCATAATCCCACAATCATCTGTAACACATGATATGCCTTGGTGGGTGAAATGATCTGGAAATATTCCCTAAAGGCATGGGTTTCTTCCTGTTATTAAAAAAAGCCTTTTCCTTTTTGCTAGGGAGTACTGTGGACTGTATTCATCCAAGATCTTGGGGGTAGGGTGGATGTCCTGACAATTGCTCACTTTGCTTCATGGCAAATGGTTATATCTATTGTAGTAAAGCAATGCTTTTGGGTTGGAAACCGATACCTGCTGAAAGGCTTTATAAGCTAGATGGCATTGCCCCCCTTGATGTGCGATGGGAAGTTGCTGCCAATTGTGAGAGATATAAAGTTGAACACTGTAAAAGCCACTCACCGTATGGCTATCAGCCTCCTCCCAGTAGACTTAAATCATGGAACAGTTCCATGAGGACTACCACTTCTCTAAATGTTCCTCCAACAACAGCAAGAATATCCATGTGGGCAGCAAAATCAGGCAATTCCAACTGGATGGCCCCCTATGTGGGTCTTTCACCAAGGGCAAACCAAGAAAAGGCAACTTGGGAGTCCCTGAACAGACTTGGAAGAGGAGTTGGCAGATCAAAAGACAACCAGACAAAATGGCACTACCTAGAGGAATCTTCCATCTTGTGTGACTGAAGCACAGGCCCGGATTAACTGTTTGTGGCGCCCTAGGCCACACTCTGGAAGCGCCACCCCCGCCCTGTGGGCGGGGCCGCTTGCGGGGAGTGTGGCTGCTTGTGGGGGTGGGGCTGCTTGTGGGGGGGGGGCTCCTTCCTCCTCACTGAAGGAAGGAGGGGCAGGGCTGACGCGAGCGAGGAGGGGGCGCCGGGACTTCCCTCCGCCTCCTCGCTCGCGTCTGTGTCGGCCCGCCCCTCCCTTCAGTGAAGGAAGGAAGGAGGGCCGACGCCGACACGAACAAGGAGGGGGCGGTGGGAGAGGGAAGCGCCTCCTCGCTCCTGTCAGCGTCGGCCCCGTCCCCGCACCTCCTTCCTTCACTGAAGGAAGGAGGGCCGACGCTGACGCGAGCGAGGAGGGGGCAGCGAGACTTCCCTTCACCTCCTCCTCGCTCGCGTCAGCGTCGGCCCCGGGCTGAAGGAAGGAAGGAGGACCAACGCCGACGCGAGCGAGGAGAAGGTGGTGGGACTTCCCTCCGCCTCCTCGCTCGCGTCGGCCCCGCCCTGAAGGAAGGAAGGAGGGCCAACGCCAACGCAAGCGAGGAGGGGGTGGCGGGAAGCCACATCAGAGGCCCTAGGGCCTATGGCGCTCCAGGCGCAGGAGCGCCCAAAAATCGAACTTTTTTTTAAAAAAAAAATAATTTGGGGGGGGGGTTCCGGATCTGCCGCTCCCCATAGCTGCCGCCCTTGGCCTTGGCCTAGGGTGGCCTTATGGGTAATCCGGGCCTGCTCAGCATTTGTATGCTTGCCTACCATGCCCTGCCTCATGCACAGAGGAAGAACTGTTTAAAGCTACAGACATGTGGTCACTGTTGCCTATGTTTGGTCTAAAATTATTTAGCTGCTTGAGCTCCCTTTATTTTATCAGTTTACGTGTATACTTATTTACTTATGCAATGCTTCTGTCACGAAATAAATAAATCTATTGTAGTTTTAAGTGCTTATATGCCATTTAATGAAAACACCCTTGTTTGATGTTAAAAATATGTGGAGAAGGGCTATGTCTTGTTTGAGGAGAATTGCATCCCGTAGCGTAAAGGGTTCTGTAACCACGACTCTCTCTTGTTTTTTGCTTTATGTATTGCAATGGAGTACAACTTATGGAGGAGCCCACTGATTGCAAAGATAGCCTCGAGGCTGACTATGGGATTTGGGTGGTCTCTCTAGAGGGGGATGATGTTCTTTACTGTTAAACTATTGGCACTACAGAATGGTTAAATGAATCACCAGTGGACAAGGTCATGAGAGTTAAACATTTACTTCTTTTTACTACTTCCTTGCGCCATCAAAGCAGTGAACTGTGTAGAATGGTTTGTCCCAGTTACTGAAACAAGTCTTATTTTGTGTAGAGAAGATTAATTTAAAGATTGAATCAAGAAAACCAGACAATGCACAGTTCTTGAGTATAGTGATATTAATACAGGAGGTAATAGTAAAGTGAACAAGCTGGCTTTCTAGCTACATACAATGCGATAGGATATTTCTTTAGTTGTGGTTGGGCAGCATCGAGCCATTCAGCAATGGAGAATCAAGCTGACTTCTGCCCGTTGATAAAAAAGATCCCTTGTACATCATCCACACCAATCTTCAGACTTGGTGGCATAGTGTAGGAGTGAAATTCGTGGATGCGATAGCCAGCTTTCATAAAGGATTCCTTGACATCTTCTTCCTTCATGGGGACAACTGACAGTTTGGCTTCTCCAGCCAAGTAGAAGGACTCTTCCAAAGCTCCGATCATGAGGAAATGGCCTCCGGGTTTGAGAAGAGTGGTGACATTCTGAAGAGCTCGGTCAAAACTCTCTCGATCTGGACTCACAGCTTCGATACAGAAGGCAGAGACTAAGGCATCGGCTGGTTGGCTGAGGACGAAACCTAGTGGTTTGGATTGGTGGACATCAATGGGAAGGACCTTCTTGAGCTTCTTCTTCAGCTTTTGCTCCTTCTCTTTCCAGGGTTCCCTACAGGAACCAGGAGCAAAATAACAAGACAAAAAAGTCAGTCTGGCTGAGAATTTTTGGGGCTGTAGTTTTAAAAACACAATGTTTAAAATCTTTTGTTCAGAACTAAACTACCATTTCCCCATTCAATATTTCTTCCGATTTCTTCTGGCAAAGCCAAAATAACAGAATGTGTTGATTAGCATGGGCTCATCCCAGCATCAGTTGCTGCTACCTCAACCTGGGATTCCTTATAGCAGTGTTTCCCAACCTTTTTTGAGCCGCGGCACACTTTTAACATTAAAAAAATCCGGGGGCACACCACCAACCAAAACGACACAAAATGACACTCTAACACAGTAAAGAATGGCTGGGAGTGCCGAAGCCGGGGAGAGGGGGCGGAGCTCCAAGGTAGGAAAAATTAGGACTAATAAAGGGAAATATTTAGGACATTCAAGTGCCACCTCGGAGTTGGTTGAGGTAGGCAGGATTTCCCTGGGTACTGGTTGTGGGGGTCGGGGGCAGGTTAGGTTTTGCTCTCCCTTCTGCTCGAGATCCCCGTGTACAACTGGGGGCCACTGTGTGATACAGAATGCTGGACTAGATGGGCTGAGGTCCGATTCAGCATGGCTCTTCTTATGTTCTTATGTTCACCATGCCCCGCCCCCTCCCCCGGCTTTGGCACGCCCAGCAGCTGCTCCAGCCTTGAGGGGGCAGTGTCAAGCCAGCGGTGGCAGAGCCAGCACAATGCTGGCTTGGCACTGTCCCATCAAGACTGGAGCAGCTGCTGGAAGTGCCAAAGCCGGGGGAGGGGGCGGAGCCAGGCCATGTCATGCCCCGCCCCCTCCCCCCGGCTTCAGCTCTCCCAAGGCTGAAGCTGAAGCCACGCGGGGAAGGAGGAGCATGAGCGGTGGACGGGCTTCAGTGGGCGGGGCTCCTCCGCATAGCTTCAGCGAGCGAGGGGCGAGAGTCATGGCAGATTGGAGGCTGGCTGGGGAAACGGCCGAAGGAGATGGCGCCCTGGCCCCTTCTTTTTCTTCACTGCCGCCTGGCCCTTCCTCCTCCTCCCTCAAGCAGCAGGAGTTCGGCAGGAGGAGGGGGGAAGGAAGGGGGGCAGAGAGCTTTTCTTATGCACAGCAGGAGGTCCGTCATGGCACACTAGTGTGCCGCGTCACAGCGGTTGGGACACACTGCCTTATAGCCCTACTTGGTTTCTTCACAATACCTAGGGGAGTGTGAATGGATTTCCCCAAAAATAATATATTGTTGTAACTTATTTTTGTTATAACGTTTGGAGGTGATCTGCATAGGTAGTTATTAACTAGTCATGAGCTTTACTAAAGTCCACCCCCTGATGGTGGTTAAAACTGTTACAAACACTTTGTGAGTATGAAGCAAAACAGGTACCCGAATTATGAGACTTCCCTTGAAGTACGGCAGTGAGAAATGTCATGGGCCAGCATACCTTCCAACTATCCTAATTCGACAACGATACCCCTTATTTTTACAGTTGCTTTTAAAGCATTGCAATTTCTTTCCCTCCATTTCCCCCTTTTATTTTCCATTTATTTCAATTTTTAAAACCCAGTCTGAAGCACAAAAGTAATTTGTACTCAGTTCAGCAAGGGGGGGGGGGGGGGGGAGGATATACTCGGGGAAAGGCAAACCGTTGCACCCTTTTCTAGCATGTCAGTTTTTAAAGAATACCTTTTAGCTTTCTTGACCACACTCTGATAATGTTTGGAGAGTTGTGTCCCAGTTTTCATCTGTGAAATGTTGGGAGGTTTGTCCCTATGCTTCATGATTTACATGGCTGAATTAATGGGAAACCAGTAAGATAGTGTCTGAATAATCTCCATCAGAGGAGATGATGGAAACACTGACAACACAGGAAGCCAATATATCAGGCCCGAATTAACACCTTTTTGCGCCCTAGGCCACACTTTGGAATTACGCCCCCTTTAAGCCAACCTCTACTGCACCCCTCCCCCACATCCTTTCATCCGAACGTCCCCCTTAGGGCCCCGCATCCAGCTCTCCCGGTGTGGCCCCACTAGGTCCGCCACAGGAGTTTCCCTCTCAGCAGGCACTATGGATGCAGGCATGGGGGGAGGAGCCTCCTCCCCAATGCCAGGGCTTGAGGCACTTGGCTCCTACCCGGTATCGGGGATTGTGCATGCGTTGGACTCAGCAGCTGTAGCGATGCCGCGCTTCTCCCAGATACCGGGGCTTGTCTAGTTGGGCTTCTCTCCTGTACTGGGGTTTGCGCATGTGCCGTAGCCAGCAGTTGCGCTTCTCTCTCCAGTAAGGAGGAGTCTCCTCCTTGTGTTGGAGGAGGAATACCAGCTTTCCTGGTGTTAGGGCATGCACAGACTGAGCAATGGAGTTTCCTGTACTTGCACTGAAGGAGCCGGCAAGTGGATGCTGTCAGCATCGAGGCAGTTAATTGTTCCTCCTGTCGATGTTGACGCCAGTGTCGAGAGCCCCTGCGCATTTGCACAACAATAGCAGAGGCAAGAGCTGATATTCAGGAAGGGGCAGGGATGGCACCGAAAAGGAGTTTGGTGTCATCGGTGTAAATTTGACACCAAACTCCAAAACTCCAGATGATATCTCCCAGCAGCACCCTCCTTTGTTTCTTACCCTTTGCCTTCAATCTTACAGGCGTGCTGGATATAAGGGGACCAGTCAAATGCCCCTGGGTCATCACTGTGAATCCAACTGCGGATCTCAGCCCGGTTTACTTCCAAGTAGTCAGTAGCCACAATCTCCTCAAAGTAGTCACAGGCACTGAGAAGCTGGTAGATTGTGGGCCCTGTGCCAATATCAATAAGAGTCTTGCCATAGATTTTCCCTGCAGAGAATTTAACAGAGAATAATAAAATAAGATGTGCTATTTCTTTTTTGGCCATTGTTAGAGAAGTTTCAGAACATGGCGTAGTGATAGAGGAGAAAGAATTCCCAACCTCAGGTAGTATTTTTCCAACAATATTACAAAGGGATAGGTATGACTTCAGGCTACAAAAAAGTCCAACCACACTTTCTACACTAGCCAAGCACTTCCCATATGTCAAGGATGGGAAGTGCTGGCTAGTGGTTTGTTAAGGCTTTTGATGTGGCACTCCTGTAGTGCTCACCTAAGCACAAAAAAGATGTACATTACCAAAATAAAGGATAGAAGAGCGTAAAGGCATGCATTAAAATGTGCACGCTTATATATGCACACTGTTCGTGCATATTTAGAACTAGTTATAATTAAAGAGAAATACTGTGTACCCCGGCAGAAAACTATACAGTCAGTCCTCCACATACATTGGAGTTTGTGGCACAAGACCACAGTGAAAGTGAGAAACCACGAACTAAGAAAATGTTTTTAATAAATCTGATTGAAGACTTCTCGAAAACAACTCTATGGTCAGCTTTCCTGAAATCGACTACAGAATTGCACTGGAGGAGCTAAAGATTCCTAGAGAGATGTTCCTTCCAGAAACCTCTGAATCCTCCAATATGGCCAGCGGTGTAAATTTGACACCAAACTCCAAAACTCCAGATGATATCTCCCAGCAGCACCCTCCTTTGTTTCTTACCTTTGCCTTCAATCTTACAGGCGTGCTGGATATAAGGGGACCAGTCAAATGCCCCTGGGTCATCACTGTGAATCCAACTGCGGATCTCAGCCCGGTTTACTTCCAAGTAGTCAGTAGCCACAATCTCCTCAAAGTAGTCACAGGCACTGAGAAGCTGGTAGATTGTGGGCCCTGTGCCAATATCAATAAGGGTCTTGCCATAGATTTTCCCTGCAGAGAATTTAACAGAGAATAATAAAATAAGATGTGCTATTTCTTTTTTGGCCATTGTTAGAGAAGTTTCAGAACATGGCGTACCAACCACACTTTCTAATCTAGCCAAGCACTTCCCATATGTCAAGGATGGGAAGTGCTGGCTAGTGGTTTGTTAAGGCTTTTGATGTGGCACTCCTGTAGTGCTCACCTAAGCACAAAAAAGATGTACATTACCAAAATAAAGGATAGAAGAGCGTAAAGGCATGCATTAAAATGTGCACGCTTATATATGCACACTGTTCGTGCATATTTAGAACTAGTTATAATTAAAGAGAAATACTGTGTACCCCGGCAGAAAACTATACAGTCAGTCCTCCACATACATTGGATTTAGTGGCACCGTGAAAGTGAGAAACCACGAACAAAGAAAATGTTTTTAAAAAATCTGATTGAAGACTTCTCTAAAACAACTCTATGGTCAGCTTTCCCTGGAAATCGACTACAGAATTGCACTGGAGGAGCTAAAGATTCCTAGAGAGATGTTCCTTCCAGAAACCTCTGAATCCTCCAATATGGCCAGAGGAGATTGACCATAGAATCACAGTGGAAGATCTAGAGATCCCACAAAAGTCAAAACTACCAATTGGAAGGATGACGATAATCATATTAGCTTAGTCAGTTGTCCAGCTCCTGTGCATGATAGAATTCAAACACCTTCTCCCTTTATGATTCTTTACAAAACAGGTTTCAGTCTTACAGATTGTCAGTGAGAGAACTCCTTAAATCAGTGGTGCCCCACAATTTTTGACAAGGGACCACTGTCCAACACTAGTACCAAAAGGGTTACAAATCAGTTTTTGGCCAACTTTAGATTCGGTTTGGGGTGCTGATTCAGATAATTGCATTGGCTAGACCACACCAGCTCTAGTTTCTGATACAGAACATATGTCATGGTCAGTGACAGGGAAGAAGTGGCAGGTGGCATGAAAGGAAATAAAATAAGAATATATAGAGAGAGGGGGGGGAGGAGGGGGGAGAGGAAGGAGGCTTGCAGCCCAGATTTTCATCCTTGTGGGCCACTAGTGGTCTGTGGCCAAAAGGTTAAGAACCACTGCCTTAAATAGAGGGCTGTCACCTTCCAAATAGAGGACCCACCTGTAAAGCAGGACATATGACCACTCTATACACTTGAGTTTAACCAAGGTACTAACTTGCAAATATTAAGCTGAAATATTTTGTGATGTATGAAGAATAATGGCGCTTTCTCAATTTCACCATGCTCTACTCCTGTGGCAGATTTTGCAAAGCAAAAAATTCCATGCATCTAGTAAGTTCAGCTGAGCCACCTATATTGCAAGCAATGGACAAATTATGTTTTGGTTTCGAAAGCTCTGCTTTGCTGTAACAGCTCAGGTTTTGCGGAGCTGGTAAAATAGATTACAAAGGTGTTTTTATAAGGGCATTTTGCTACAATTTAGTACACCTAGCAATCAGAATGCAAATGTTCATAATTCAATGAAGAATAGCTGACATAAACTGGGCAAATGGGCAAAACAAAATTCAAGCAGCAATGGGACAAAGAGAGATTGTGTTCAATGTATTGTCAAAGGCTTTCATGGCTGGAATCACTGGGTTGTTGTAGGTTCTTCGGGCTATATGGCCATGTTCTAGAACAGTGGTTCTCAACCTTCCGAATGCTGCGACCCCTTAGTACAGTTCCTCATGTTATGGTGACCCCCAACCATAAAATTACTTCTGTTGCTACTTCATTACTGTAATTTTGCTACTGTTATGAATCGTAATGTAAACATGGATGTACTTTCGTTCACTGGCCAAATATGCAACAAATACCTGATACGCCCAAATTTGAATACTGGTGGGGTTGGGAATGGGATTGATTTTGTTACTTGGGAGTTGTAGTTGCTCGGATTGATAGTTCACCTACAATCAAAGAGCATTCTGAACTCCACCAATGATGGAATTGAACCAAACTTGACACACAGAACTCTCATGACTAACAGAAAATATTGGAAGAGTTTGGTGGGCACTGACCTTGGATTTTGGAACTGTAGTTTACCTACATCTAGAGAGTACTATGACTCAAACAATGATGGCTCTGGACCAAACTTGGCACAAATACTCAATATGCCTAAATGTGAACACTGGTGGAGTTTGGGCAAAATAGACCTTGACATTTGGGAGTTGTAGTTGTTGGGATTTATAGTTCACCTGCAATCAAAGAGCATTTTGAACCCCACCAATAATAGAATTGGGTCAAACTTCCCACACAGAATCCCCATGACCAACAGAAAATACTGTGTTTTCTTATAACCTTGGTGACCCTAGAACAAGGCTGTCCAACTTCCGGCCCTGCAGGTGTTTTGGACTTCAACTCCCAGAAATCCTAGCCAGTTTACCAGCTGTTAGGATTTCTGGGATTTGAAGTCCAAAACACCTGCAGGGCCGGCAGTTGGACAGCCCTGTTCTAGAAGCATCCTCTCCTGATGTTTCACTTGCATCTATGGCAAGCATCCTCAGAGGTTGTGAGGTCACAACCTCTGAGGATGCTTGCCATAGATGCAGGTGAAACGTCAAGAGAGAATGCTTCTAGAACAGGGGTGGGCGATTATTTTTTTCCAAGGGGCTGCACGAGAGCCAAAAATATTATGGAGGGCCGCACCTATTTAATTATAGGACTAATAAAGGGAAATATTTCTTCACCCAGAGGATCATTGGGTTATGGAATTTACTTCCAGAAGAGGTTGTGACAGCTGTCAGCCTGAACAACTTCAAGGCAGGATTAGACAGATTCATGGATACCAAGTGTATCGGTAGTTACTGAAAAGGAAATTCAAGTGCCACCTCTTGTTGGGTAGGCAGGAGTTGGTTGAGGTAGGCAGGATTTCCCTGGGTACTGGTTGTGGGGGGTCGGGAGCAGGTTAGGCTTTTGCCCTCCCTTCTGCTCGAGATCCCCGTGTACAACTGGGGGCCACTGTGTGATACAGAATGCTGGACTAGATGGGCTGAGGTCCGATTCAGCATGGCTCTTCTTATGTTCTTATGTTCTTACTATATTTACTACATATTACACATCATTAATATTAACATTAATATATCAAGAAATATTCATATATTATTAGTATTAATATCATAATTTTTATATTAGTGTGTATATATATAGACACTATAATACATTGAAATTATAATATAACATGATTATATTATTATATTATATTATTTATTATATTATTATAAATTTATTATAAAATAATAATAAAAATCACTAAAATTAAATTCAAGAAAACAAGGTGCGAACCAAGATGAAGGCTGACATCCTGAAGAGAGGAAGGATCCCAAGATGGAATGGCCCAATGATCCCAGTCCAGAGGATGGCAAAGCGGACCCAGCCGCAGCCAGAGCAGAGTAGGGCAGCAGGAGCCGCCGTTGGAGAGCGCGTGCGGGTGTGCGCGTGGCGCTTTGATGGAAGCAGGCTTCACTCGGCTTTTGAGCCCTGAAAGGAGGAGAGGGAGAGAAGGAAGAAGGCAAGGAAGGAGGCGCCAATGCCGTTGCCCTCACCTGTGCTTTCTCGCCCTTGCTGAGGGACCTTCAGCCCTGCGCCCTTGGGAGGCTTCCCGGATGAGCCCTGTGGAGGGAGACGGAGGACAGAGCGGAGAAGACTCACGCCGTTTGCCATGCAGCCTGCTATCCCTGGAGGCGATACGGGCCTGCAGGGAGAGCACTTGGTGACCTGCGGAGCGGGGGTTGATTGACCTCGCGACCCGGAAGACTGCATCGTCTTCCAGTCGCGAGGGTGAACAGCCGCCTCAGATCACCAAGTGCTCTCCCTGCAGGCCCGACAGAAGCGGCTGCCGGGCCGGATTCAGCCCGTGGGCCGTAGTTTGCCCACCCCTGTTCTAGAACATGGCAATATAGCCCGAAAAACCTACAACAACGTAAAGATTGTGTCGTTAAAGAACCATGCCTAGTGACAATGGCATGAGAGAGCTCATTTGTTTCTCTAAGTAGACCTTTTTTAAAATGCCCCAAAAAATCTCCTTGCAGCGGAAATGGTTACAAGTGCAAACGTACCTGTGGCAAAGGCATCTGCCAGTCGGCGGAGCTTCCACGGCACAGCATACTCTTCGCTTGCGAAGTTAGCACGGGGTGGCATATAGTTGTTCTGTAAGTAAGCCCTGGGGTTGAATGTCTGGTAGCTTTCAGCCACTGCTGCCACTCCAATGGCATTCATGATTTGAGACAAGGGGAAGAAGCTTGGCAGTGTGTCCAGCTCACTCACCAGGCCGACACTGGGCAAGTGGTTTTATAGCCCTGCTTGCCCAAGGCATCAAAACAGGTAAGTGGGTCCAATGTGATTAGCACCAAGTACTTTGGGCTGATACCATCAGAGACTCCCTGCAGGGTATCTATAAATTGGGACCATTTCTCTAACAAACATCCATGCCCTTCCGCCTGTGGAGTAATTGAGGAGACCTTTCTCAAGAGCTTGATGGCAGGGCTGTGGGGGCGGAAGGGGGGCAGGAACGGATCGCCTTATCTCTCACCGGATAGTCGTTTAATAACTGTATTGAAAGGACACTTTATTGAGGCTGTCCATCCAGTATAACCAAATTAATGTCAGGAACCAGGGAAAGCTGGACAACACCATCCTTCAGGGATAGAAGAGACTTGATGACAAATCTCGCAAAGCACCTGGATTTAATCAGAGTTTGGAAGAGTTACTTTTGCGGGGTCACAATTGTTCCAGCCAGTTTGGATAGTGAGGACAAAAGGGGATTAATTTTAAATGGCATGTAACTAGGGGTTTCTGGGAAATATGGGTCGAATAAATTAAAATTTCTGAGCTCTGGATTTAATAGGTGACATGGCAATGGCTTCACTTAGCGGCAACAGCTGTGATTCACCCCTCCGGTCCATAATATTAATATATGCACTATCCAAGCCAGAGAATGAGGATTTCACTTCCCTGCCCTTGCTCTTCTGTATATCAGATTTTAGCACTATCTGTCAAACTAGAAGCAGACATAACAGGAGAAAGTTGTGATCAAAATTGTGTTTGAAAATAACATAAAACTATAAACCAGACTTTCCCAACTCAACACACCCTTCAAGATTTTGGAATACAATTCCCAGTGTTAGCATACAATTAGATTTTAAGATTAAACTGTATGCTGGTCTGTTTTAATCAGCCTGATCAACTCTATAATAATAATAATAATAATAATAATAATGCTTTACTTGTAGCCTGCCCTATCTTCCCAGGGCAGCTCCCAACATAATAAAGGAAAACATTCAATGCCGGTATAAAACAAGACAATAACTGATATCTCCTCATGGCCTGTATTGTTTGCTGAACTCTCATTTATATTAGAAATGCTGTCACTGCAATATTACGTATGTGCTCATCACCAACAACCAAAAGTTGTAAGTCACCCCAAGTTCTTTTGGAGAAGGGGCGGAGTATAAATAAAGGTGGTGATGATGATGATGATAATAATGGTTACCTACAAAGTCACAACCTGAGAACATCGTCTTAAACAACATTCAATCCCTGATACATTCCGTGCTTGTTACATAGACCAGTGTTTTTCAACCTTTTTTGAGCCGCGGCACATTTTTTACATTTACAAAATCCTGGGGCACACCACCAACCAAAATGACACAAAATCACACTCTAAGACAGTAATACATATAGTTAATATGTTTTTAAATGTATTTATACACTGGGCCTGTTTTGATGAACACAACATATATATGACTTCCTCTCACATACTTATACATAGCTATCATGTCTTCTCTCAGCCTTCTCTTCTTCAGGCTAAACATGCCCAGCTCTTCAAGCCACTCCTCATAGGGCTTGTTCTCTAGACCCTTGTGAAATTTCATCCTGAGTGAAACTTGCTTCCAGATAACTATGGATGTCATGAAGCTGTTATAAACAGTTCCCTGGGGGAGGCAACTCTCAAAAACATCCAGTAAAATAGTAAAAAAATAAACATTTCCAAGCGGAGAGGCTCAAATTGTTTCTTGAAACCTGTGAATGCTTCAGCCTCCCGATGCTCCCAGGTTCGCTCACTGCCCAATTCACCGACGTGGAGCTTCCGGCATTCAGCGGAGCCCTTCCTTTGTCTCAGGGAGGATCTTTGGGGAGGGAAAGAGGGAGAAAGAGCTACTAGGAGGGGGAAGAGGGCCAATTTCCCACGGCACACCTGTTGATCGCTCACAGCACACTAGTGTGCTGCAGCACACCGGTTGGGAAACACTGACATAGACCTCAGATAAGGATTACCACAGGGATGCATTACTCTGCATAACTCTGAAGTTATAAAACACTGATGCTGGGAATAAACTCTATCTCAACTAGTGCTGTGAGTGGGTTGTACTGAAAGTTGTGCTGTGCTTGGTAGATCTTTTGGGCGAAGTTATTATTTGTTGTCTATTCCCCTCCCTGCTCAGTTTTAGGAGAACCACGCAATTCTCAACCCTTGCTTAAATCCTATTTTTAGTCTCAACTAGAATAGAATCATAGAGTTTGAAGAGACTTCGTGGGCCATCCAATCCAACCCCCTGCCAAGAAGCAGGGAAATCACATTCAAAGCACCTCTGAATTCAATCAATTGAAATTGTATATGTAGCGACTGAACCAGTTTAATATAGTGACGAGTATTGGACTATGACTCTGGAGCTACACTGCCATATAATTTAGTTTGGAACTGCATTATATGGTCAGTGTAGACCCATTCAATGCAGTTAAATTGCATTATATGAGTCTACACTGATCATATAATGCAGTTCCAAACTATGACAGTGTAGATCCAGCCAGGAGACCAAAGTTCAAATCCATACTTGGCAGTAGAAAACCACTGGACAACCTTATTTATTTATTTATTTACTTACTTACTTACTATGTTTGGGGATTCAGAACGATTCACAGTGTTGGCAACAATTCAATGCCATTGATAAAAAACAGTCCCAGCCAAATTACTCTCACTCAGCCTTAGACTAGAGCAATGGCAACCTTGGTCTGAACAAATCTCATAAGGAAATATTGTGATAGGCTAGCGATAGGCAGTGGCAGACTGGCCAGGGTGTTAGCTTATGCAACTAACAGTGATACTATGCAGAGTAACAACTATGCAAACATATAAGGTCTCAAACACATGAAAGGTATTTGTATTGATATAATATATCTATAAGCATTTAAAAATTGGCAATAATACATCAATGAAAATCATAACATCAAAACCGCATGTAATACATTGGTGGACCCCTCCATGTAAAATAATACATACAAGGCAAAATGCCAAGGTGCACCCAGAGACGGCAAGGTAAACAAAGCGGAGCAAGAATGGGAAGCCAAATACGCAAAAATCCCATCCAGAGAAATAAGCTCAGAATAACTCGAAATGAAAATTCAATGTACGTTCACCAAGGTCCCGGGCAAAGCCTATCCCAGACCAATGTCAGGGTGTAGGGAGGGGGAATCAATCAGTCCAATTCAATTTTATTGAATTTTCATTTCTGGATGGGAGTATTTTATTCTGTTCGCTTTTGTTTACCTTGCAGTCTTGCATCTTGGCATTTTGCCTTGTATGTATTATTTTACATGGAGGGGTCCACCAATGATGGCAATGACCATTTATTTATTTATTTAATGACCATTTATTTATTTATTTATTTATTATTTCGATTTGTATACCGTCCTTTCCAGTTGGCTCAGGACGGTTTACAGCATATCGAACTACAAACAAAGAGCATAAAAACAATAAAATACAAAACACAAAACAAAAAACAATATTCCGCCATAACCAAGAGTAGTTATAGGCTGAACGCCTGCCGGAACAATGCCGTTTTGCAAGCTTTCTGGAAAGCCGGCAGCTCGCTGATTGTTCGCACTTCAGGTGGTAGACTATTCCACAAGCATGGTGCTGCAACAGAGAAGGCTCTCTGTCTAGTTGAAGACAAATGAATGGTTTGCAGAGGCGGAATCTGCAGGAGGTTGAGGTCGTCTGATCAAAGAGATCTCTGGGGAACATATGGGAGTAGACGGTCCCTTAAGTACTGTCCCTTAAGTAGCTTGAAAATAAAATCCATGTTGTATTACTCTTTTTAAAAAACATAATAAAGTTATTTTTCAAGGAATTAAAAGTTGTGAGCAGTCCCCCTTTGTTTCCATCATCTTTTCCCACTGACTGTGAATGCTATGGCTGCTAGGAATTGCAGTCCAAGAGCATTCCCACTCCTGCAGCATACACATACATGTTGGTGTATATGTGTGAGAGACATAAGCTTGCTTCATTAAAAATGCAGGAACTGGTTATGCTGGCAAGCAATCCCTCTGAAGGAAAAAAAAAACTCAAAAATTTAGCACTGATAAAGCTGAGACAGGCTCTTTCATTCCCATTCCGCTACCAATTCCTACCAGTGGATGTGTAACCGTGTGCAGAGATGCACTCTGTTAACATTAGATCTGGTTGATAGAAGTTGGGAGGCTTGGTTGGGGAACCTGAGAATAAAAACAGGTTGTTCCAAAGCAATCGTATACATGTCAACAGTAGTGTCTGGGATATGTTTCCCACTTTCCCAAGATAAGGGAAGGCCTGGAGGCTATGTAGGAAAGGTGCTACTTTCTGTTATCAGTCAACAACAGATCAGAGGATGGAGGGGAGCATTTTTTAAAAAATGATAGCATGTGCTCTCTCTTTCTCAGCACACACACCACCGCCTCACCCCGCTCTGGAAGCAAGCAGTTGCTTCATGTTTCATAGGAGAATAGCAATAAAAATGCAGCATTTGTGGTTATGGTGATGAGGTTGATAACAAGCCAAGAGGAAGTCTGAATTTGTCACCTAATCACCATACCCACAAGTTTGCATTTCTATTGCTCTTCACACATACATCCTGCTCATTCATGTAGCAATAATAATAATAATAATACACTTTATTTATATTCCGCTCTTCTCACCCCGAAGGGGACTCAGAGCGGATTACAGGTATACATACTTAGCAGACAACCCCTGCCGTTTCCACATACACACATATAGACAAACAGAGGCAAACTCTGGCCACCAGGGGGAGCTGATGCACTCCTCGTTTCTCAGCGTTCCCAGCGTCCCTTGTTGTTCCTTCCGCATTCCTCAGCGTTCCTGGAGTTCTTTAATGGCCCCATAATTTAGTCAAAATTTGCCTCCCCACTTAATGTGGTACCTTTATCTCCTACTTGACAGATGTAACTGTCTTTCGGGCTGCAAAGGTCAACAGTAGGCTACACTTAAAGGTCGAGCACCCACCTCGACCTGGGCAGGCTTCAAACTCATGACCTACTGGTCAGAGAGATGTTATCCAGCTGACACTTAGCCAGCTGCGCCACATTCCCGGTGCTATTAGGTTCTGTTCCCAGTCATTTCCCTTCATGCATCTGAGGAAGAAGACTTAAGACTACCAGAGCTTAAGCTACCAACTACTTCTTCTCATTCTCAAAGATCCCTTTGCACACTGATCCAGAGTAATGCAGCTACTTCTTTGCATTCTCTCACTGTGCAGTTATTATAGCACTTGGAACCCACTTTATCTACCACAGATGAAGCCTATGATGTCCTGGAATATGTAGTTTAGGAAGAAGCTTTTAGAATTCTCATCAAGAGAGGTCTGGTGTCCTAGCAGACTACAAATCTCAGGAATCCTTAGGATGCAGCCACAACAGTTAAAGTGAGAAATTCATAATGATATAGCATGTAGTGAAAAAGGAGGACCTTCCTTAGGATCTCTACTCCCAGAATCTACAGCAGTGTTTTTCAACCTTTTTTGAGCCACGGCACATTTTTTACATGTACAAAATCCTGGGGCACACCACCAACCAAACTGACACAAAATAACACTCTAACACAGTAATACATATAGTTAATATGTTTTTAAATGTATTTAATCACTCAGTGTGATACCTGGACCTGTTTCGATGAACACAACATAGATATCCTGGCAGGAATGGCAGAAAGACACAAACTTCCCACACAGAACTCCCATAACCAAGAGAAAATACTATAAGAGTTTGGTGGGCATTGACCTTGGGTTTTGGAGTTGTAGTTCACCTATATCCAGAGAGCACTGTGGACTAAAACAATGTTGGATCAGGACCAAACTTGGCATGAATACTCAATATGCCCAAATGTGAACACAGATGGAGTTTGGGGAAAATAGACCTTGACATTTGGGAGTTACAGTTTCTGGGATTTATAGTTAACACACAATCAAAGAGCATCCTGAACTCTTGCAACCATGGAATTGAACCAAACTTGGCATATTGAACTCTCATTACCAACAGAAAGTATTGAAAGGGTTTGCTTGGGAATTGACCTTGAGCTTGGAAGTTGTAGTTCACCTACTCCCAGAGAGCACTGTGGACTCAAACAATGTTATGTTATGTTGTTGTTTGTTTTCTATCCAGAATCACAATGTTGGAAGGAGGCTCACCACTTTAAGGTCCCTAAAACAGGCATGGGAAAACTTTGGCCCTCTGGGTGCTTTGGACTTCAACTCCCACCATTCCTAACAGCCTGAGGCCCTTTCCTGCTTAAGTGGCTGAGGGGAAAAAAGGAAAAGGGCCTGAGGCTGCTAGGAATGGTGGGAGTTGGAGTCCAAAACACCTGGAAGGTCCAAGTTTGCCCATGCCAGCTTTTGACAGAGACCTCTTCCTCCCCCTTCCACTTTGCGCCCTTTCTCCCCCCTCCTGCCGAACACTTACTTTTTCTTCTACACTGCTGCTTTGGAGGTTCCAATTTCCCACTGCACACCTGATGATCGCTCACGGCACACTGGTTGGGAAACACTGATCTACAGTATCTACTACCAGTGATAAAGGGTTGTGAGTGGTGTATTCTGGAATACCTATGACTTCAACACACACAGTAAAATCAATGTTTCTATGGCTGCCCTTCACACAATGCAAGTTTCAGCTGTGATTGTGAGGTTTTTTGCTGTTTCTAAAGTGTTGGTTTTTCCAACATTTCCTAATCTGGTTGGCAATCGACTTATTTTAAAATTCCCTATATAGAGATGGGCAAAATGGCCAATTTCTGTTGGAGGAAGCAACCTTCTCAAGCTTCCTCTCTATATGATGTGTATCTGTTTTGTAATGTGTCGTCTTATAACTTGAAGTATATGTCTTCTTTGATTTGCAGTTTCCTTATCTCTATATACCTAAAGAAGTAGGAGGGGCTGCAGGTCACGTGACTGACTCAGTGACAGTTTCGAATGTTCAGGTTTAAACAGGATGGCAGTTAGGAAATGTCGGTTGAGGAATGACTTTTAGAGAAGTGTATTGTGCCTTGAATGAGCTTGAGTATAGAAGTCTGTCAGAGTGCAGAAGCTCATGTTAGGAAATTACAAACTGTTGAAGTTTGTGTTTATTTGAAAGTAAACTCTTACTAAAGAGAGCTGTATAAAGCAACATAGTTTACGAAGAAACTGTTAGTGATCAGTTCATGATCTATACCCTGATGGCCACTGATCCTAACAGGTCATGATCCAATATTACCAATAATTTCCTCGTGTGATGTTAATTCCTGTTGCCTGCTTTTGTTGCCTGCTTGTAAATATAACAATCATGCTGTATGTGGGAGGAGCCGAAATGCCCATTTCCCCAGATTGCCAATACAGAGGCTTGGAGAAAATCAATCACCAGTGCAAGGGCTCTGGGAAAGATAAGGGTAAATTAAATTTCCTAAGATCCGGGGTGATCTATTATATAAATGGGTTCACGTCATGTGATGTATACCTCAAACAAAGAAACCATACAACGCAGAAACACAATACTTGCCAACAGAAATAGGCCTCAAGCAAGGTACGTTTGTAGCAAAGAAACTTTCCCCCCCAAAACCTACAAGGCCCCCAAAACAACGAGTAAAAATAAAACTACATTTACCAGCCTCCGGGGCCTCCAAAGACTCACCCAGCCTCTACATTCTGAACAACATGATTGGCTGCCAATAAGGGCGGATTTGCATAACTGCTGCACTGGCCAGCCAACATGAAAATTCCGATCCATACTAAACTGCCAAAACAGAATAAGGAAAAGGCCTGAGCCAATCCCCAACACAAACACCCAAATCACTTCCAACCTAACATTTACCCCCCAAAAAATCACAGACCGTTTACGCTCAAAATTGACAGTAAGGCTTCATTAACTTGATTTCCCTAACTAGCCCTCACTTACTGGGAAGCTGTTTACGCTCGAAATTGACAGTAAGACTTCATTAACTTGATTTCCCTAACTAGGCCTCACTTACTGGGAAGCTGTTTACGCACTGAATTGACAGTAAGGCTTCATTAACTTGATTCTCCCAACTAGGCCTCAGCTCATTGGACATTGTGTATGGCCTGAATTGACAGTAAGGCTTCATTAACTTGCTGTTCCTAACTAGGCCTCAGCTCATGGGACATTGTGTATGGCCTGAATTTACAGTAACCTACCTTGGCACACAGAGCCCCGACCATGCATGATGGGACTTGAAGTACCACCATGGAAAATGGGATTTGTAGTATTTCAAAACCCATCATTCCCCACAGACCACTGTGGCCCAGAACCAAGACCAATAAAGACCCAACTTGGCATACCATGCCCCCCATGACCCACACTCCATCCAACTGCAGTTTAGAGGAGGGCACACCGTGGATGATTGGACTTTCTCGCATCTCCTAAAAAGGGCACAGCAACGCGTGCCGGGTACAGCTAGTGTTTTATAAAAACACAAATAATCAACATCCTGGAAGGACAATGGTAGGGCATCTCAGTGCACACAACCCGCAGGGAAAGTGCCGTCTTAAGAAAGGTGCTTCTGTTTCAGTGGAAGGGTCTTGAGTGCAAACGACCCCATGGAAAGTGACACCTTAACAAAAATACTAACAACACGTTATGGAGGCTAATAAAGAATAGATAATGATTCAATATTGTGTGAATCACTTATTTTTTTTATAAAAATCAATGAAAAATCAATAGAATATCATATAGATATGGTGCAAAGTGCAAGTATATATTCAATTATACAAATTCATAGTGTTATTTCATCAAAGTGTAGCACAGCAGTTCTCGTTTGTGCCTGGGGACCAGGGAACAGCACCGGGGGTGCCATTAGCATTAGGGCCTGCACCAGCAGAGATAGATTCTGAAGAGGATTTGGAAGGGTTACCTGAAGGAGCGTTTCCCATCACTGGGCCCCTCTCTCCCACTGAAAGCTTGGCTTGGGATGAAAGTTGGCTTGACCCCTATGCAGACATAGATGAAAGCCAGGTGCAAACTGAAAGCAGTGATAGTGGAAGTTATGAGCATCCGGGGGGGAGAGGGTCACAGGAGCTTCTAAGTGAAAACATGGAAGAAGGCGGCTGGGAAGATTCTAGGGAGGAGAGCTCTCATGGAGATAGGGACCCAGCTGCTGAGAGACAAGGCCGAACCTTTGATAGGAGAAGTAGCATTGAGTCCAGGAGAAGGGGATGGCACCGCAGCCTAGACAGGCCGAGGTCCGTCAGCAAAGATTGGAGACGACAAGGCCTAGAGCGTCGGGGACCTTGGCGAAAGATTAAGTATAGCATCCGTGGGAACCAATCCCCAGTGCTTCGGCCACGTCTCTTCTGAGCAGACGTGTAGCGAAGTGGGTCTACGGAGCTAAGTTGGCTAGTGGCCACCAAGTCTTGCCTTGCAATTATCTTGCCTTGTTCCTGAATCCGCATTGCTGCGCGGAGCCCTGCTTAAGCCTTGGATTGCCTTGCCAAGCTGTTTTGGACATTGATTGCTTCAAGCCTTTTGGATTACTTTGCTATTCTTTTGGACATTATACCTTTTGAACTGTTTTTATATTCAACAAAGTAGTTAGCCTTCAGTCCGTCTCTGTGTGTGTGATTAAGGGGCCGGTCAAGTCCGTGCATCGTGACACAAATTCACATTCACATTCATGGTGATTACTTCAACATTCATAATATGCATATCTCAGCATGAATACATAATACATTCTAAAGCAAGGTACTGGTATAACTAGAACGAAACCAACAAAGTGAACCTGTAATTCCACCATAGGGAGTTTCTGGTTTAGGTATAACTCGGGAGATCCCTGGATGTAAACAGTTAGCTGCTTCTCTGTGCGAGGGGTGAGCGGACGCCGCTTTACTCGAGTTCCATTTGGTTGCTTGAATGCTAGGCGTCTGTCCTCCGTAAGAGTAGCAGGGATAGGTGGGTCTACAGGTCATGGTTCCGTGGGTCCAGAGATGTTCAAGGAGTCCTACGCGGTTCGCCTGACGGTTCTTTGTGCAGAGCTCGGACCATTTCGGGGGGGCTCCAGGGTGGTGGACGGAGCCCGCGGCTTCATCAGAGGCTGCACCACCGTTCGCCCAATAGGCACGTACCCGCCAAGGAGGCTTGCGTTGCTGCAGGAAGAGTATTTCACATCCAATGCATTGCGAGCAGGCTTGACCATAAGAAAAATGCCTTAAATCTGCTTCAGTGAAAGGGTCTTGAAGGCAGTGCTGTCTTAAAGCAGTGTTTCCCAACCGGTGTGCCGCGGCACACTAATGTGTCGTGAGCGATAATCAGGTATGTCGTGGGAAATTGGCACTCTTCCCCCTCCTAGCAGCTCTTTCTCCCTCTTTCCCTCCCCAAAGATCCTCCCCGAGGCAAAGGAAGGGCTCCACCGAATGCCAGGGCCAGGCCCGCCTTGAGAAAGCTTTGAGGAGCCTCGACTCAGCATGGCTCCAGCTCCCGCTCAGGGTTGCTTCAGCCTCCCGATGCTCCCAGGTTTGCTCACTGCCCAATTCACCAATGTGGAACTTCCGGCTTTGGCTGTTCTCGCGAGAAATCCAAGCCAACGCAAAAACGCTGACTCAATTAGAGTCTATATGTTTCATAGATATGTGTGGCCTCTTTCGCTGCCTCCCTCCTCCCTCCACAAAAGCAGAGCACTGGGCGGAAGTGATTGAGTCGACGTTTTCGCGTTGGCTTGGATTTCTTGCGAGAACAGCCAAAGCCGGAAGCTCCACGTCGGTGAATTGGGCAGTGAGCGAACCTGGGAGCATCGGGAGGCTGAAGCATTCAGAGTTTTCCAAGAAACAAATTGGGCCTCTCCGCTTGGAATTTTTTTCTTTTTTTACAATTTACTGGATTTTTTTAGAGTTGTCTCCCCCCCAAGGAATTGTTTATAACAGCTTCATGACATCCATAGTTAACTGGAAGCAAGTTTCACTCAGGGTGAAATTTCACAAGGGTCTGGAGAACAAGCCCTATGAGGAGTGGCTTGAAGAGCTGGGCATGTTTAGCCTGAAGAAGAGAAGGCTGAGAGAAGACATGATAGCCATGCATAAGTATGTGAGAGGAAATCATATATACGTTGTGTTCATTGAAACAGGCCCAAGTTTCACACTGAGTGTATAATCTAAAAACATCTTAACTATATTTATTACTGTGTTAGAATGTCATTTTGTGTCATTTTGGTTGGTGGTGTGCCCCAGGATTTTGTAAATGTAAAAAATGAGCGGCGGCTCAAAAAAGGTTGAAAAACACTGCCTTAAAGGATGCCTATTTTTAAAAGTATTCTCATATCCTTAAAATGGGAGGAGTCATTGCCTGCCCATGTAATGGGAATTAAGTGGATGGTTCAGTTAGAAGCTGGAGGAGGCAATCTAGGGTGCTTCCACACAGCCATATAACCCAGAATATCAAGGCAGAAAATCTCACAATATCTGTTTTGAACTGGGTTATCTGAGTCCAGATTGCCATCTATCCCAGTTCAAATCAGAAAATGTGGGATTTTATTCAGCTGTGTGGAAGGGGCCCTAGATCACCTCTTCATAAATTCTTCATTTTCTTTTAAAACTCCACCTTTCCCCCCACTTTCCCTCATTTTCTCCAGCTCTCTGTGATGAAGTCCCCAGATCCATGTTCAATCACCACCGGGAATGTGGCACAGCTGGTTAAGTGTCAGCTGCATAAGATCTCTCTGACCAGTAGGTCATGAGTTCGAGGCCTGCTCGGGTCGAGGTGGGTGCTCGACCTTAAGTGTAGCCTGCTGCCGACCTTTGCAGCCCGAAAGACAGTTGCATCTGTCAAGTAGGAGATAAAGGCACCACATTAAGTGGGGAGGCAAATTTTGACTGAATTATGAGGCCATTAAAGAACTCCAGGAATGCGGAAAGAACAATGAGGGAGACTGGAAAACGCTGAGAGATGAGGAGTGCGTCAGCTCCCCTGGTGGCCAGATTTGCCTCTGTTTGTTTATATGTGTGTAATATGTCAAAGTGTATGTACTGTACTGTGATAAACGGCAGGGATTGTCTGCTTGTATGTGTACCTGTAATCCGCCCTGAGTCCCCTTCGGGGTGAAAAGGGCGGAATATAAATAAAGTAAATAAAAAAATAAAAAAATAAATGATAAGACTGCCGTGAGGTAGATAGACATAAGGAAGCTTCTTATGTTTCTTGAATAATAATCTTTGTCTTCTAAATCAGTGTTTCCCAACCAGTGTGCCGTGGCACACTAGTGTGCCGTGAGTGATCATCAGGTGTGCTGTGGGAAATTGCAACCACCAATACCCTTTCTTCCCCCTCCTGCCAAACACTTTTTCTTCTCCACTCGGGCTCCCTTCTTCCCAGTCTCGCTCTGCTTGCTTTGCCTCGCTTTGCTCACGCTGCCACTTCTGCAGGAGTGGGGAGGGAGGAAGACATGACCCGTGCGGGCGCTACTGCGCAGACTCACCCCATGTCTTCCTCCCCCCTCCACAGTGCTTTCTGGATATAGGTGAACTACAACTCCAATACTCAAGGTCAATGCCCACCAAACTCTTATAGTATTTTCTCTTGGTTATGGTAGTTCTGTGTGGGAAGTTTGATTCCATTCCATCATTGGTGGAGTTCGGAATGCTCTTTGATTGCGGGTGAACTATAACTCCCAGCTGTTGAGAAAGACCTTTGTGTGTGTCTTTCTGCCATTCCTGCCAGGATATCTATGTTGTATTCATCGAAACAGGCCCAGATTTCATACTGAGTGTATAAATACGTTAAAAAACATATTAACTATATGTATTACTGTGTTAGAGTGTGATTTTGTGTCATTTTGGTTGGTGGTGTGCCCCAGGATTTTGTAAATGTAAAAAATGTGCTGCGGCTCAAAAAAGGTTGAAAAACACTGTTCTGAATTACACAAACAAGGCTTTATTTCTTTATCACATTTCTCTCTGTACTGGGGAGGCATGCATAGTGGGCACATCTCTGATATCTTATTCCCCCAACAACTCAGTATACCTGGCGAGGTTGAGTGAGGGCATCTAGGTTGAGTGAGGGCAAGGTCATCTCAGGGAGCTTCTAGGAAGGGGTTTAAGCCCAGGCTGGCTCAGAATCTCCAGCTCGCTACTCTGTATCCTCCTTCTCTTCCCTGATTCCCACTTCTGGCATCATCCCTCTGGAGTGTGGGGCTTCCACGTGTTGCAAGAATCCTGCCTATTCCTGCCCGGAGATCTTTGACTCCCCTCTCTCCCTAGTGGCCCATTGCCTAGTCAACAACCCATGTTGTTTAGCCTGTCCCTAATTCCCCTCTTGACAGGACATTCTCTCCCTGTAAGGCCAGACCTTTGACATTGTATTTCCCTAAGGATGGGAGAGGAGTCTATGAGGCTGGTTCTGGGTATATGTGTTTGTGTGTATGTATAAGTGATCGTGCAGAAGGGCTGGCATGATGGTCCTGAAACCTGAGGGGGTGGGGGTTGAGTGACTGGATGGAAAGATCTTCTTTCCAGTGACTTCATGTTGCAGACACGTCACACAGCTGTGCCGGCTCAGCACAGGACACTCCCATCAAGTAATCTCTCAACCTTTCTATCCATCACCAAATGCCTTTCGGAATTGCACACTCGCTGGCTCATAAGTTCTGCTCAGTCTCAGCATGAGATTGACTTCATGGCTTGATTCAAGGTGAAAACATTAAAATGAAATTACGCTGTAAATTGGGATGCTGAATCATTTCTGATTAATTGACTTCTGAATTGAAATCTTAATCAATGTTGAATTCGTGGTTCTATTGAGATAGAATCATAGAATCATGGTGTTGGAAGAGACCTCATGGGCCATCCAGTCCAACCCGCTGCCAAGAAGCAGGAAAATTACATTCAAAGTACCCCCGACAGATGGCCATCCAGCCTCTGTTTAAAAGTCTCCAAAGAAAAAGCCTCACCACACTACGGAGCAAATAGTTCCACTGCTGAACAGCTCTCACAGTCAGGAAGTTCTTCCTAATGCAGTGTTTCTCAACCTGGGGGTCGGGACCCCCAGGGGGGTCGCAAGAGGGTTTCAGAGGGGTCGCCAAAGGCCATCAAAAAACATATATTTCTGATGGTCTTAGGAAGCCCTTTGGCAGAGAAGGTTGAAGATCTTTCTGCTTGTCCTTCTCTTTCCTTTTGGAAACAGACTGCGACTTCTCCCACCTAAAGCTCTCCTTTGCTGTGATTGGCAGGCCTCCCAGCCAAGGGAGGCTGTTTCTGAGACTTCAAGCAGGGATGGGAGAGCAGGTGTGCTTGGCGCATGGCAGCATGATGCATATGTGTGAGAGGTGGGATGGAGGCTCACACCAGCTAGTCCCTTGAAGGCATGAGGGTTTTGTATAGGAAGTTTGACCCAATTCTATCATTGGTGGGGTGCAAGGGGCTCTTTGATTGTAGGTGAACTATAAATTCCAGCAACTACAACTCCCAAATGTCAAGATCTATTTTCCCCAAACTCCACCAGTGTTCACATTTGGGTACAGTATATTGAGGATCCATGTCAAGTGTGGTCCAGATCCATCCTTGTTGAGTCTATAGTGCTCTCTGGATGTAGGTGAACTACAACTCCCAAACTCAAGGTCAATGCCCAACAAACCCTTCCAGTATTTGCTGTTGGTCATGGGAATTTTGAGTACCAAGTTTGTTTTCAATTCCATTGTTGGTGAGTTCAGAGTGCTCTTTGATTGTAGGTGAACTATAAATCCCAGTAACTACAACTTCCAAATGACAAAATCAACCCCCAACACACATATACAGTTATGAAGTAGCAATGAAAATTATGTTATGGTTAGGGGTCACCACAACATGAGGAACTGTATTAAGGGGTCGCAGCATTAGGAAGGTTGAGAAACACTGTCCTAATGTTTAGATGGAATCTCCTTTCCTGTAGTTTGAAGCCATTGTTCTGCGTCCCAGTCCTCAGGGCAGCAGAAAACAAGCTCGCTCCTTCCTCCCTATGACTTCCTCTCATGTATTTATACATGGCTATCATGTCTCCTCTCAGCCTTCTCTTCTTCAGGCTAAACATGCCCAGCTCTTTAAGCCGCTCCTCATAGGGCTTGTTCTCTCATTTTAGTCACCCTCCTCTGGACACATTCCAGCTTGTCAATATCTCTCTTCAATTGTGGTATTGTGATCAATCTCAAATAATTGCAGAGACCACAAAGTCTAAAGAAGTTGAAACTTTGGATGAAATTTCATTATCCTTAATGGAAAAGAAATATACAGTATGTCATCTGTACATGATCAGAAATGCACTACTTTTCTTTGCTTAAACTATTCTTGTCTTTCAGTATTTCTCTTTTCCATTCTGGGTTGAGTCCCAGAATTTCAAACTGTATTGTTGTGTATTTTGAATGTATTATTGTATTTCTAAAAAAATCAATAAAAATACTTTTATATATATATATATATATATATATATATAAAGAAATGCACACATATCCTTACGGTTCACCTGTTGTCACAGACAAGAGACCCAAAGGAAAACTGACTATATCTCAACTTGTAGCACCCCAGTTCTCGTTCGTGCCTGGGGGGCATGGGACAGCGCCAGGGGTCCCACTTGCATTAGAGCCAGCAGCAGCTGAGATAGATTCTGAAGAGGATTTAGAGGGGCTGGAAGAAGGAGATTTTCCCATAGCTGGGCCTTCTTCTCCCACAGAGAGCCTAGCCTGGGATGAAGGCTGGCCTGATCCTTACGAGGATATGGAAAGCCAGCTGCAAACTGAAAGCAGTGATAGTGAAGAGTATGAACGGCCGGGGGGGGCAGGATCGCAAGAAAGAATGCATGAAGACCTGGAGGAGGATAGCGAGGAAGCAGATAGGAGTTCGACCCCCACGGAGATAGAGACCCAGGTGCTGGGAGGCAAGGCCTAACCTCTGATACGACTCTGATCATATAGTATGAGGAGGAGGGTTGGTTTCATAGCCTAGACAGACCGAGGTCTCGCACCACAGATTGGAGAAGGAGAAGCCATGAAGATTAAGTAGAGGATCCGTGGGAACGGATCCTCAGTACCTCGGCCACGTCTATCCTATGCAGACATGTTAGCGAGGCTAGACCACGGAGCTAAGTTTGGGCTAGTGGCCTGCCAAGGGAGCCTTGGATCTTGTACCCTGTTTTGTTCCTGATTCGCTTTTGCTAAGCGGAGCTTTGCCAAGTTTTGGAAACTTTCATGCCAAGTTGCTTTTGGACTATACTCATTACTTTGAATGCTTTTGCATATTGGACAATTACCTTTTTTACTGTTTTTATTCTTCAATAAAGTAGTTAGCTGAATACTGTCTCTGTGTGTGTGATTAAGGGGCCGGCCCAGTCCGTGCATTGTGACACAACTTCAGGGAGTCCACATTAAATGAAAAGTATTTGATAAAATAACCTTTAACCAAAAGACTATGGCAGAAGTCAGACCCTTTTGATCTTTCACACTCAGTCATTTAAACAGCCTGTTGACAGCAGTTCTCACCAGGAAGAGGAGGGTTAAATGAGTATTAAATATTGTAGCATCACAAATGTGGTTTCCAATAACACATACAACCTGAGGAGGCAAAAAGAGGGAGGGGGATCAGAGTCGTATCCAGTATCAGAATGCTCCACCAGTGACTCAGCATGCCTAGTTTAGCTCCAGACGCCAATCCCTCGGGAATGGGCACTCGGAAAACTATATAAGTCACCCGTGGCTGGGACAATAGCCCAGACAGAACTGCGGCTTTACATTTACATCCTAGCTGAAGCAGAGACACAAACGCAACAATGCACGGCAAGAGTGTGGTCCTGAGAAGCTCTGGGACACTGTCCGCAGCTGAACTGGCTTGCCAGGTGTCTGAGAGGAACACGGCACGGAAGGAATCCTTCTCCGCTGAATGGAAAGACCTATCTCTCACCACTCGTCCTGAAGAAGGGTGAGTGTTTTGATGATCTTGGGTTAGGCAAGGTTTGGGTCAGGCTCAGTCAAAGTGGTCATAATAAAAAGGGTCACAAAATTACTAATAGGTTTGGGATTCTCGAATGAATACTATGAAACAAGGCAAAGTTTTGGTAGATCCATCTAATCGTTTAGACAGGGGTCTAAACTGGGTTCAATAAGAAGTAAGAAACAGGTGGGTATTAGGGACCTGAGATCTCAGTAATATTTTCTCTTTGTCATGGCTCAAAGTAGGCTGCTCCAAATTGTCCTCCAGATGTGTTAGACCAGTGTTTCCCAACCTTTTTTGAGCCGCGGCACATTTTTTACATTTACAAAATCCTGGGGCACACCACCAACCAAAATGACACAAAACGACACTCTAACACAGTCATACTTATAGTTAATATGTTTTAAAATGTATTTATACACTCAGTGTGAAACCTGGACCTGTTTCAATGAACACAACATATATATATATGACTCCCTCTCACATACTTATACATGTCTTCTCTCAGCCTTCTCTTCTTCAGGCTAAAAATGCCCAGCTCTTCAAGCCGCTCCTCATAGGGCTTGTTCTCCAGACCCTTGTGAAATTTCACCATGTCGGTGAATTGGGCAGTGAGCGAACCTGGGAGCATCAGGAGGCTGAAGCAGCCCTGAGCGGGAGCTGGAGCCATGCTGAGTCGAGGCTCCTGAAGGCTTTCTCAAGGCGGGCCTGGCCCTGGCATTCGGCAGAGTCCTTCCTTTGCCTCAGGGAGGATCTTTGGGGAGGGAAAGAGGTAGAAAGAGCTGCTAGGAGGGGGAAGAGTGCCAATTTCCCCTGGCACACCTAATGATCGCTCACGGCACACTAGTGTGCCCCAGCACACTGGTTGGGAAACAGTGTGTTAGACTACAACTCCCACCAACCGCAGCCAACATAGCCATAATACACCTGGAAAGGGCACCAGATTGGAGGGGCTGCTCCACAACAACGTGATTTTGGGTTGGCATGAGTTTTGCTACAGTGCTGTAAATGGTCCATCAGTTATTATTATCAGGGTGTATATAGCCATTATTCCACCCATAGTATTGTATCAAGGAGCAATAACACGCCTTTGCATAAGGATCTTACAGCCTAAATTTTGACAAAAGGTGAAATAAAGGAAGTGCTAAAGGGGGATGAAAATAATCAGGTTAAGAGACAATGACCATTGAGTCAGCAAACCAGCACTGTTTAAATAGATGGGGTGAGTTGAAAAAAAGGGTGTGCAGTGCATGCTTGTGATTGCTTAATGTGGACATTACACTTATGTCTCTTTTAATGAAAGCTGTTTTAAAGGGTGAAACACCCCTTTATACACTCTATGCATACAAGTGATGAACAAGATTATGAATTCACTTTGTTGATTCAGACCAGAGGTTGAGAAAATTACTTTTTCATACTGAAACCCTTAGCTAGCCTTCCTGACCAAGGGTTCAGACTCAGCTGCACATGCTTTCTGCTTCAAGAAAGGGCCAAGCAAATTATTCTGGGGAGCTCACAAACATAGCACCTAGAGGATGACTATCTCCCCTCCTCTGGTTCAGAGTTTCTCAAACTGGGCTCGTCCAGATATTTTGGACTTCAGCTCCCACAATTCTTAACAGCTGGTAATCTGGCTAGGACTTCTGGGAGCTGAAGTCCAAAACACCTGAAGGAGCAAAGTTTGAGAAAGACTGCTTACTTTGTCCATAGTCGGTGGTTTCTTTCTAGTTTAGCACCATCTTTTCTACAATCGGCCAACCAGATCCTCATCAAAGCCCAAACAAAAGAGGTACAGAGTGACATACCCACTCCTATTCATGTTCTCCAACCAATAGCATTCAGAGGCATTGGGGTGACATATAGCCTCCTTGACTAGTTGTCATTGATTACCTTATTCCCCATTAATCCAATTTATATTTAAACCCAGTTAAGTCAGGGTTGGGTAATCAGTGGGTTTCTAGATTCTATGGAACATCCAAGTCATTAACCATTCAGGATAACAATGAAGTATGAAGGGTAGAATTCAGGCCTAACAATGAAGTGTTTTGGACTTCAACTCCCCAGAAATTAGCCAGTTTACCAGCCGTTAGGATTTCTGGGACCAAAAATATCTGGAAACCCACAAGTTTCCAACCCCTGATGATTGTTGGCCATCACCATGTTTTCTGGTAGTAAACTCGGGCATGGCTAAACTTCAGTCCTCCAGAAGTTTTGGACTTCAACTCCCACAATCCCTAACTGCTTGCCGCTTATTAGGAATTGTAGGAGTTGAAGTCCAAAATACCTGGAGGGCCGGAGTTTGCTCATGCCTGCTATGTGCTATGTGAAGAATCACTTCCTTGAATCTTGTCCAGTTCACCCACTCACCATTAACAATAAGCACAGGAAATTCAATTTTTGGGAAATTCTGTACTGTTGGGAGATCTTGTGGAGGTGAACCTAAATCGATTGTTTCTCTCTTCACCACAGCTGGAATCGGTTTGAAGTGGACAAGAGGCGCAAAGAAACCTACCGCCAGCAACAGGAGGCTCGAGTTATAGTGCAGCGGTCACCCTGGGGTATCCTCCGCCTGGGTCTGCTGGGTGAACCTCTCACCTCCTATCACCTGCCGTATCAGCGGGCTCTGCCCTTGCCCCTCTTCACCCCCACCAAGTTGAGTGCCAGGGAATACACGCCCACTCCACCTGAGTCTGTGGAGTCACTGCCAGTGACAGGCGTGTGTCTTGACAAGAAACCTCTGGCGGAGATCACCAAAGAATTGCCTCTCGTTGTCCAACCCACCTGCCCCGACTTCAAGAAAGCTGGCCTGCCACGCTCATTGTCCCGCTCCATGTCTCAAGAGGCCCAGAGAGGCTGAGAGTTATGGGACATCTTCCTCCCTTCCAAAAAAAAATCCCCCAATGGTTCCTTTTCAGGAACTGGCTTGGATTCCTCGGGCCTCTGTGTCTGTTGCTGCATGAGGACCATCTCAAGGGGCCCAGATAGATAGAAAAGACTTGCTAGAACTGACTCCATCGAGATAAACTCCTTTGGGAAGGAGCAAAGACTGTGGTTGCATCAATGTGTGTGTTTCACAGCCCAAAACTTTTACTTTTGGAGACTACACCTCCCAGAATCTCCCAGTTGGTATGCTGGCTGAGGAAATTCTGGATGTTGTAGTCCAAAAAAGTGAATTTTCCAAGCTCTGGCTATGTTTAACCAAATAGATGTACTGTGTTATGCACGTTCTTTACGGCGTACTTTTGAACATCCAAGAGATTAAGGAGAGCCCATTGGACTAAGAATAGGAAAGAAAGGCAGTACAACAAATCCAAACAAAGAGTTTGAAAAGAACCCCTTAAAGCTACACAGTGATATTGTGAATCTTTTTTGAGGCAAAGGGGTGAGATATGGGATGATGGATGAATTTCTGGGTTCAGCCCGAGAAAGTTAAGATAGGATGCTTTCTAGGTCCTAATCAGAACACGTTTGAATTGTTAGAAGCAAGTGGAAAAATGTGAAGGAAGCTGATGATGTCCTTGATTGTTGCTGTGATGACTTTACAGCAAGGAGAGGAAAAAGAGAGTAGTGGGACTATGTTTAGCAGTGCCGTCCAGGACTCAGTCCCCCTGTCACTTGCCAGTTCTATGACTTAATACATGTGCCATTTCAAATGAGGAGTCATTGCACCTTGGCAAGCTGAGGGTTGAAGGGTTTAGAGAAATAGGAAGGCATATTAGTCTGGGCAGAAAAACATAAGTAGATTGGTGTTTTCCACTGAAGCCAAGAAGATTGGAGAATTCTGTTGTGACTATTTCTAAACACCCTGAAGTTATTTTATCCTCTGTTGTTCTTGTGGAAAAATTAAAAGATTCATTGTAGTAAAATGCTGTATTTTTAATTATCATCGGATAATAAAATAAGAGAAATTATAAAACAGGCATTTGTCTCTTTTTTAAGACCTCTCTCATTGAACCACCAACAGCAGCAGTACAACTTAACAAATTTGTTCACTTCTCTTTTAGTCTGCACAGTTAGGAGCAATATATAATACACAATATGTGAATGTGTGTGAGAATGTATTCTGATTCAACATGATGACCCATAATATTGCAAAGACAGAGCCCCCTGGATTGAAGTGCCAGACATTTTTATTAGTAGATTCAGCATCCAAAGACAGCTACTTTAATGTTTGTAATAAAACCTGGGACTTCACCACACGCAGTAAACTCTGCGTTTCTACACGCTTTAGAAATGGCTACTTTAGAAATGTCTACACATGATGCACACTGTTTCCATGGGTTTCTAGTCTTTCGCCATTTCCTGATAATTTAGAACTCGATTGACAGTCAATGTCATTTTCAATTCCGTGTGTATCGACAGGCAAAAATGGCAAATCTCATGTGTGATGGGAATCTCGCTTGTCCGCTTGTAAACAGTACAATGTTGTTGTGCAGGAGGGAGGAGTCGAGTTGGGCAGTATTGATTCTCTGGTAACCAGGTTTCTTGCAGCGCCAAGATGTCAAAGCCTCTCAGGAAGTATTGATTCCTTTCTTCCACAAATAGCATTTTGGGACTGCAGAGGAAGGAATGGTAATTTATTAATTTTGTTCTCTCAACTTTTTGCTTGCAAAGAGAAGAAATCCCGTCAATTTTTTTTCAATAAAGATAAATGGGGGAGGGAACAGTGGGAGGAGAAATATTTCTTCCATGTTATGGGAAGGCAAATGGATAATTTATAAAGAAAGCGGAATGGTGGAAAATGTGTGATGGGGGCGTTGCCAGGGCTTAGCTCGTTCAATGAAATATGTTAGGTTAAAAAGAAAACCATAAAGTTAACCAGTTTAAATTCATGAGTAAACCAGGTTTGGGGGGTGGGTTAAAACCCTTGGGGGGGGTACAAACCTCAACACAGTGTTTCTCAACCTTCCTAATGCCTCGACCCCTTAATACAGCTCCTCATGTTGTGGTGACCCCCAACCATAACATTATTCTCGTTGCTGCTTCATAACTGTAATTTTGCTACTGTTATGAACTGTAATGCAAATATCCAATATTTTCATTCACTGAATCCAATTTGGCACAAATACCCAATACACCCAAATTTGAATACTAGTGGGGTTGGGCGGGGAGGTTGATTTTGTCATTTGGGAGTTGTAGTTGCTGGGATTTAAAGTTCACCTACAATCAAAGAGCATTCTGAACTCCAGCCACAACGGAACTGAACCAAACTTGACTCATGGATGAACTCCCATGACCAACAGAAAATACTGTAAGGATTTGGTGGGCAGTGATCTTGAGTTTTGGAGTTGTAGTTCACTTACATCCAGAGAGCACTGTGGACTCAAACAATGATGGATCATCTGGACCAAATTGCTGGGATTTATAGTTCACCTACAATCAAAGAGCATTCTGAATTGGGCCAAACTTCCCACACAGAACCCCCATTACCAACAGAAAATACTGTGTTTTCTGATGGTCTTTGGTGACCCCTCTGACACCCTCTAGTGACCCCCCCCCCGGGGTCCCGACCCCCAGGTTGAGAACCATTGCTTAACACATACATAACCCAGCTATGGCCCTGGGCATTGCTAAATAAAGGGCAAAACTACAATCCCTTTACTAATCGTATGGGATGAAGTCCCTGGAGTGAATTTATTTCCAGATTGACATTGGAGCCATCCCACAGCTGCCTGAATATCTTCCAGAAGCAGCCACCAGCAAGTTCTGTAATTGAGATGTATTCAGTTCTAGGTGGCAACAAGGTTGCCCACCATGTAGCCCCTTGGAGCTGGACACTTACTCACCCTATAAAATTTCAGGCCTACTCACCATCTTTATACTAAAATGCTGTTGTTATTCCTAATTAAAGTACGAAAACCCACTGACTTCTGTAGGAGTTATTGACAATGCCATGCCTTCTCCACTTCCAACATATTATTTGAGAACAAGGGAGGAAGCATGCCTTGTAAATGGAGTGGACTCTTGGTATTTAATTCCAGAATGCCTTGTGGATACCCAAATCTGTAGATGCTCAAGCCCCATTGTATACAATGGCGAGATAATTACGTATATACAATGGCAAAATCAAGTTTTGCTTTTGGGAATATATTTGAACATTTTCAAGGCAGGAATGGTTGAATTTATGGATGCAAGATCTGTGGATATCAAGGTATGATGGTATTCCAAATTCTTTGTGGCCGTAGTTGTTCTTTACAGAACAAATGGCTATATGCTCAATGGAAAAAGGGAAAGCATCCTTTCTCCTTTAATTTCCACAAGGTCCAAGAAAGAAAGGTCATTGCTCCTTTACTATTTTTATTCTTGCCTTGCCTCATTTCTCACTCCAAGACAAACTGTACAAGAAGATGTCATGATACCCCCAGGAACAGATGACAAGCAGAACGGTCTGGTTATCTTTATTACTTGAAATATCCTCATGAGTTTATTTTGCTTGAGAGCGAACCAATGCAACAGATATACCCTGAGCACTTGGAGAAAGCATCAAGTTCTAAATATGAAATTAATGCATGCTTCATGTATGTCTTACATGCATCGCCTTAAAATAGTGTTATATTGCATGACTTTCCTTCCCCGTCTATAGTAAAGACAGTGAGAGAATAAAATTGACCCAACTCCATGGGGGGCTTCTGCTGCCATTTTTTAATTGTTCTTGACATGGTTTTAAATGATTGTATATTGTTCTAAAGCAGAAATTTCCAATCTGTGTGTAGGCTGCAGTGTGAAGGTGTGTCATGAGAACCTAATGAGAAATCTTTGAGGCTATGTGAAATAAGCAATAAATCATACATTTCAAAAACTATGAATGAAAGTCTTCCATGAGCTATGTTGAGGCCCCATACATTTAATTATTACAATTTATGTATGTGGCTGTAAACGCTTTGTCACCAACGCTTTTTAACATCTACGTCCAACCCTTGGCAAGCATAGCCAGAAGTTTTGGTTTTGGGTGCTACCAATATGCAGATGACACCCAGCTTCTGCTGAAGCTTGAGCCAGGCGTAACATCGGTGCCTGAGAATTTCAGACAAGGACTAGAGGCAGTGACCAGATGGCTCCGCTCATACAAACTCAAGATCAATCCATCAAAGACTGAGATTCTATGGCCGGGACGCCCAGAGCCACCCATTCCGCTGCCTCTCTTTGAGGGAGAGCCGCTGATCCCGGCCCCGTCGGTGAAGAGTCTCGGTGTGATACTAGACTCGAGACTCTCACTGGAGGCCCAGGTTGCTGCGACAAGTAAGGGAGCTTTCTTCCACCTACGCCAGGCACGTCAACTGGCACCTTACCTTCCATCAGATGCGCTGGCTACGGTGGTCCATGCCACAGTGACATCATGGCTGGACTACTGTAATGCCTTGTACGTGGGGTTGCCGCAGTCAACCACTCGTAAAATCCAGCTAGTGCAGAATGCAGCTGCCAGACTCCTCACCGGGACACCACTGAGATGCCATATCGCGCCATCTCTACAGCGCCTGCACTGGCTGCCAGTCGAGCTCAGAGCCATCCACAAGATCCTGTCACTTACCTTTAAGGCCCTCCATGGCGCCGGCCCAGCTTATTTAAAAGACCGCTTGTCCGAACCAGCTCATTTAAGGTCGCGCGTTCAGGAAACAGGGACCTTCTCCGCATCCCAGGTGTGAGTGAGGCCCGCCTCGACACCACGAGACGGAGAGCCTTTTCCATCGCGGCCCCTGTTCTTTGGAACTTGATGCCGGCGGATCAGAGAGCTATCCGGGACATGCCCCAGTTCCTGACCGCATTGAAGACCTGGCTCTTCAGAAAGGCTTACGGCTAAGGACACCCCCAGACTTAGCCTGAGTTACTGGAACTATTTTAATTAATCTTCCTATTCTTTTAGCTTTTAACTATTGAACTCTTTTATGTGTTTTATGTGTAAGTCGCCCGGAGCACTGATGTGGAGGGCGACTCATAAATAATAAAATCAATCAATCAATCAATCAAATGTATAAGGGGTGCATTTAACTTGTGGTTTGCTGGTAAAACCACTGTGTTGCAAAATGATGCATGTCTTAGGCTAGATCTACACTGCCCTATATCCCAGGATCTGATCCCTTCTTATCTGTTTTGAATTTGATTCTATAAGTCTACAATGTCAGATAATCAGGGATAATCACATAATCTGGGATTAGATCCTGGGAAATACAACAGTGTAAATCAAGCCTAAGACATGTGTCACCAACATGAAATGTTTGGAAAACTCTGAGTGAGGGAAAAGTGGGAAAAGCAGAGGGAACCATCTTAAGCCATTCTATCTTTCTCCATCTACAGGGATGGCCACCCACCCCATGTACTTACTGAGTCTCCACATTTCCTCCCATTTTTCTGCAGCTTGGAGTCGGGTAACAACCAACTCCTGAAAACCACCTCTGTTTCCATGCACTGGGGAAAGGGAGCCCCATAGACCCCACCGGAAGTGCCCATTTGTCACGTGATGGCTTTTCTTCTGTCCCCAGGGTCTAAAAAAGGCTTTAAAGGTTGGACAAAACAAGCTTTGACCCTATGGATAGAGTTAAGGTCTTCCCACGTGCAGGAAAGCCCAGGACCTCTATAAGAATAAGTGCAGGACTCAAAAATAGGGTGAACCAAATAGGATTTATTGAAATACAACCAGTAAAGGTGCTGGTGGCTCAAAAATGCTTAGTTGGTTGCAAAAGTCCTTATAAGAAAGGGAGTCTATCATGATGCCTATTTGTGCAAAGCGACTGTACCTCTATTAGATCTCAGGTGTCCCGTTGTCCTCTGGCATGCAGGCACACGATGTCCTGTAGCATGCCCCAAAATCCACAGCCTCTCGTGAGAAAAGGCCCTCCTATACACTGAAGATCTGGTTGAAGACGTAGGTAGACCAGTAGGTGAAATAAGGTTGCTTTTTCCCAGCAACTCGATTCCAGCCTTGCTTGTCCTTTTGTCCTTTGGAAAATGAGGCCAGAGTGGACGTCCAGCCCCCAGGTAAACTCTGGTTTGGAAAATGAGGCCAGAGTGCACATGGCCAAACAAAGCAAAGACCTTTGCAGGTAAGGACAGCAAAATACAAACTGCAGGTAAACTCTGTGGGGATCTAAGCTCATGAAAATGGGTAGTGGTAAACTCACTGGCTGGGGTAGGCCCAAACAGTTCAGAGCTGGAGACACCAGGTTTGGAGTCACATAACACCAGCAGAACCTGCAGCTCCATCCAAGTGACTGCATGGCCAAACAAAGAAACAAAGACCTTTGCAGGTAAGGACAGCAAAATACAAACTGCAGACAAAATTTTCAGCCCCATGGGGGCGCCACAGCTTTGGTGGGACTCCTGTGGGGATCTAAGCTCATGAAAATGGAGTCTAGGAGCTATATCAAAGAAGTGGTAAACTCACTGGCTGGAATTTCTGTGGGGTGTGTTGCATCAAAACTGTTTTTATGCTAAGGTTGTTTTTAATCATTGTATTGTTTAATTTTGTTGGCTCCCAAACCTGCTCTTGATTTATGGCGGCATGAGGTAAAAAAAAATAAAAAAAATAAAAAGTATATACAATTGGTATAATCAGGAGCTAGGAAACCTAAAAATACAGTATACTCTTGGTGGTTTGGTTTCAAGACCCCCGTCGATACCAAAATCCATGGATGCTCAACAACGGCATAGCAAAACACGGCAAAAACAAGGCTTTTTATTTTAATAAATAATAAAAATAACAAATGGGCACTTCTGGTGGGGTCTATGGGGCTCCATTTCCCCAGTGCATGGAAACAGAGCTGGTTTTCAGGAGTTGGTTGTTACTCGACTCCAAGCTGCAGAAAAATGGGAGGAAATGTTGTTGTGAGATTTATGTTCTGGGATTTATGGCCATGTTCCAGAAGCATTCTCTCCTGATGGCAGGCATCCTCAGTTTCCAACAGACCTCATAACTTCTGAGGATGCCTGCCATAGATGCAGATGGAACGTTAGGAGAAAATGCTTCTGGAACATGGTCATACAGCCTGAAAAAGTCACAACAACCCAGTGATTCCAGCCATGAAAGCCTTCAACAATACAATGTATAATTAAATCCATAGATATGTAGGACAAACTGTATTTAGAAGTAGAAAAAGTCCAGGAGCAGGAATCCCTGTCTACCAAACAACCCAGTCAGGACAGGTCATGGTCATTTGGTATGGAAAGCAGATTGACTATTGAGGGTGGATGAAAGAGAATAAAGGATTGGGATGGAATGTAATACAAATTGAGAATGACACTGGCTGGTTGACACCATGAAAAAAACCACTCACTACTACAACATGGCATAGCAATTTGTCGTGCAATGAAATAATAAAGCATCTCCCTCTGTCCGTAAAGAGCTCAGCGAGTCCAGCTTGCCCCTTTTAGCTCTCCCTTCCCTAGCAACCCCTGCTGAACTCTTGTCAATAGTAGCCTTTGGGCAGACACGAGACAGCAACAACCGTCCCTAAAGATAGTCTGAGATGTAGGTTGTGAGTCCACCCAGTTTGGCCTTCACGTGTCTCTCCCCGTGTGGAGTCCAAGGTCACTAAGAGGATGGGTAGAACGGGGCAGGCTGGCACTTATAGAGGTGGGAGAGAGGGGCCCCACGGTGGGAGAAGCAAAGTATGGGACATCTGAGCCTTTGGGCCTTGTTCATGATGCCAAGGCAGGACCTGGCAACAATACAAGATATGGAGAGTGGGTGGAGAGCAGATTATATAACGCAAAAGGACAAGGCTGCCAAGCCAAATCTGTTCCACAGCCAGAAAACTAGGACCCAGTAATATTATTTATACTGTTAAGGAGAGAGTGGTGCTGAATGGCTACAGCAAAAAAAGAGATATTTTTTCAGGTTTTGTCACCAGCTTCACCTCTACACCCCAGACACTGGAAACCTTACTTTTTTGGTCTATATCCCTATTAGTATAGCTGTGCTGGCTGAAAGATTTTCGGAAACACTATTCTCAAAATACATACAACATTATGCTTCTGTACTGTCACCCTCAGTTGTGAAGCTGAACAGAGTAGTTGCAAAGGAGCTAGTGCTCTACCACCTCAGTGCCTTAGAAGGATTGGGCATGAGGAGCCGGAGAGGAGTACAAGAAAAGTAACCAGATTAATCGAAGTAAATCCTCTGGGATGTAATCCTGTGCCAGCTGCTTTAAGACCAGATGAGCAAGAGGATTTTGTCCCAATTAATTGTTTCCCATGCTAATAAAGAGCTGCCACTTTGATTTTTTTTGCCTCATGCACCCAAATATTTTCACCTGACCTTGAAAAGTGCAACACTGCCAGAATTTCAGCTGAGCTGAAATTCACAGCCAGTCTTGAGATGGGGAAAACTCTCTTGCGAATCTTGACTAATCCTACAAAAATATTCAGTTTCCTTTGAGCAGGCATGTAGCCGGGGGCAAGGGGCTTCAGCCCCGAAATTCTCAGGGTGGTCCGCGAAAAAGGCCTTACTGGTACATTATTTAAACTGTTATGTTTATTCATATCATGATCTGATCACCATGCTCATTATATCCCACATTAATGGGGTTATTGGGATAACAATACAAAAGATTTGCTAGGGTAGACCCTCTTCCACCCAGTCTCAGCCCCCGAACCAAACTCAGCCCCCTCCGAAACAAAATCCTGGCTACGGCCCTGCCTTTGAGTATTTCTGTCCTAAGAAAAAAGCTAGGAAATTTATGGCATTGCCGTAAGTTGATAGGCAGTGTGAAGTTGCAAATAAACACAAGGTACAACTGTGCACATGCAAAGAAGTCTAAATACTTCCTAAAACTACAAATCCTAGGAATCTGTAGGATGGAGCAAGAGCAATTAAGTTTACGGTACTTTTAATTTTTTTTAATTGACTCTCAGAGATGTGCTGGACCTCATAAGCACTGATGCAGATATCTGAATGTGCACACAAGTAGATTTCTTATTATCTCTCCTCACCCTCCTGTAAATTTAAGCTCCGTTTAATTTCATAAAGATCAGAACATATGAATGGTTGCAGAGAGTTCTCATTGTAATTGCTTTCCAATTGTGCTTCCATTTAGCCACCTGTGTGTCCGTGGCTCCATTTGTTTACAGTCCTCATAAGCTGTTTTGGGATTTTAAAATGTGGTTATTTATTTATTTATTTACTTTATTTATATTCTGCTCTTCTCACCTCGAAGGGGACTCAGAGCAGATTACAGGTTATACATACTTAACAGACAATCCCTGCCGGTTTTCACATACAACACATATAGACAAACAGAGGCAAACTCTGGCCACCAGGGGGAGCTGACGCACTCCTCATCTCTCAGTGTTCCCAGCGTCCCTTGTTGTTCCTTCCGCATTCCTCAGCGTTCCTGGAGCTCTTTAATGGCCTCATAATTCAGTCAAAATTTGCCTCCCCATTTAATGTGGTACCTTTATCTCCGACTTGACAGATGCAACTGTCTTTCGGGCTGCAAAGGTCAACAGCAGGCTACACTTAAAGGTCGAGCACCCACCTCGACGTGGGCAGGCCTCGAACTCATGACCTACTGGTCAGAGAGATCTTATGCAGCTGACACTTAGCCGGCTGCGCCACATTCCCGGTTATGCACTGGGGCTGTCAACACCACCATATAGGAATGAAGTCATGTGCTTTTCTTGACTGCAGGGATATACAGTAATGCAAATATGTGAATTTTTCAGCCGAAATTGAGTTTTAATTGCACCTTTTCAACACATGTTTTTCAGCTGTTAATACGAAGCAGCGTGCATTTTCATGAAACATCATTTAGATGCCACCCTTTTTATCCCAGTTTCTTCTGTGTTTTAGGACCTGTGTAAAAGGACCTTGAGAACTAGGATGGTGTATATAGAAAATAGGTCTGCGAAGTACCTAGAAGGGCAATGTATTTCTGGGCATGGAGAGAGACATTGACCCTCATTCTTTTCCTTGGCTTCCTCCATATCAGCACGTTTTTCAAGTTCTGTTGGGGGAATACATGATAATATCAAATGGAAGTGTGTATTGTCTGGATTGGGATGGCAAGAGTGGGAGACTGACAGTGGAAATTTCCTCCACTTAATTTCAAAAATTGACTAGCACTTCTGTAAGTGGCTCTTATTGAGCCCAGGAGCCTACTTCTTTTGTGCTATAAATTTTAAAGTCACACACACACACTTATTTCACTGAAGTGTTACTCCTATTTGTTTTCTTAAACTAGAACCACACTGCCTCCAACACATAATGTATTGGTGAAAACAAAGAGGAAATAGCATGACAACAGTAGACCATTTTAGCACTATTGTTGTTATATGCCTTCAAGTTTTTCCCCGACTTATGGTGGCACTAAGATGAACCTGTCACAGGGTTTTCTTGGAAAGATTTGTTCAAAAGAAGGTTGTCTTTGCCTTCCTCTGAGGTTGAGAGAGTGTGACTTGTTTTGTGAGTTTCATGGCTGAGTTGGGACTTGAATCCTGGTCTTCCATAATATTCCTATGCTGAAATCACAGTATAACACTGGTTCCTATTTAGCAATAATCTCTAGAGATTTTTTTTTTAATCTGAAAAAAATAAGGTGATGCTGGAAGAAAAACATAAAGATTGTGCAACCATCACAAAAAATTCAGAGTATGTATTTGTGGGGCAATTGGGAGAGTTTGAAACACCCGTATCAAATGCTGTAGTAAAGGTAAAGGTTTTCCCCTGACATTAAGTCTAGTCATGTCTGACTCTGATGGGTGGTGCTCATTTCCATTTATATGCTGAATTGCTGGCATTATCCATAGACACCTCCAAGGTAATGTGGCCGGTATGACTGCCATTACCTTCTCACCAGAGCGGTACTGATTGATCTACTCACATTTGTATGTTTTTGAACTGCTGGGTTGGCAGAAGCTGGGGCTAACAGAAGGAGCTCACGCCACTCCCCGGATTAGAACCTGTGACCTTTCGGTTAGCAAGTTCAGAAGCTTAGTAGTGGTTTAACCCAGGGTTTCCCAACTAGTGTGCCGCGAGCGATCTGCAGGTGTGCCGTGGGAAATTGGCACTCTTCCCCCTCCTAGCAGCTCTTTCTCCCTCTTTCCTTCCCCAAAGATCCTCCCCGAGGCAAAGGAAGGGCTCCGCCAAATGCCGGAAGCTCCACCTCGGTGAATTGGGCAGTGAGCGAACCTGGGAGCATCGAGAGGCTGAAGCATTCACAGGTTTCCAATAAACAAATCGAGCCTCTCCGCTTGGAAATGTTTATTTTTTTACTATTTCACTGGATTTTTCGAGAGTTGCCTCCCCCCCCCAAAGGAATTGTTTATAACAGTTTCATGACATCCATAGTTATCTGGAAGCAAGTTTCACTTAGGGTGAAATTTCACAAGGGTCTGGAGAACAAGCCCTATGAGGAGCGGCTTGAAGAGCTGGGCATGTTTAGCCTGAAGAAGAGAAGACTGAGAGAAGACATGATAGCCATGTATAAGTATGTGAGAGGAAGTCATATATATGTTGTGTTCATCGAAACAGGCCCAGGTTTCACACTGAGTGTATAAATACATTAAAAACATATTAACTATATGTATTACTGTGTTAGAGTGTGATTTTGTGTCATTTTGGTTGGTGGTGTGCCCACGGATTTTGTAAATGTAAAAAATGTGCCGCAGCTCAAAAAAGGTTGAAAAACACTGGTTTAACCCACTGCACTACCGGGGGCTCCTATTAAATGCTGTAAGGCACCCACAAATGAACTAAAATGTGCCACTTTGACAAGTCAGGAGAGAGTTTGGATGTGGAAATGTCAAGTAATGTCAAGATGTCACACAAAATGAAATATATCATTTACTAGCTGAGGACCCGGCGGTGCCCGGGTTATTTGAGGAAGGCTTTGTGTGCCAAGGTTAGTCCGTATCAGTTGTTCATTTGGCTCGCAGTGGTTTTGGGAAGTGAGTGAAGGATTATGGACCATGGACCATAATCCATGGTCCATCCTCCTCCAAATTGCACCAGGATGTAGGGGGTTCTGTGTGCCAAATTTGGTCTTGATCAGTCATTGAATGAGGGTCGCAGCAGTCTCGGGAAATGAGTGGAGGTTCTTCAAGTCCCATCATCCGTGGCCCATCCTCCTGAAAACTGCACCCGTGTGTAAAGTGGGTCATGGGGGCTCTATGTGCCAAGTTTGGTCTTGATAAGTCACTGGATGAGAGTCGCAGTGGTCTCAGGAAGTGAGTAAAGGTACTGCAAGTCCCATCATCCATAATCCGTCCTCCCCCAAACTACACCAGAAGTTGAGTTGGCCATGGGGGAAGTCTTTGCCAAGTTTTGTCTTTATTGGTAATTGGATGAGTGTCGCTGTGGTCTCAGGGAGTGGAGGTACTTCAAGTACCATCATCCATGGTCCATCCTACTCAAAGCTGTACCAGCATGTAGTGTAGGTCATGGGAGCTCTGTGTGCCAAGTTTGGTCTTGATCAGTCATTGGATGAGGGTCGCAGTGGTCTCAGGAAGTGTACTTCAAGCCCCATCATCCATGCTCTGCTCTTCTCCAAACTGCACCAGGACATAGAGTGAGTGGAGGTACTTCAAGCCCCATCATCCATGCTCTGCTCTTCTCCAAACTGCACCAGGACATAGAGTGGGTCATGGGGGCTCTGTGTGCCAAGTTTGATATTTATCGGTCTTTGTTGTGGGCCACAGTGGTCTCTGGGAAGCAAAGTGCTTTGAAGTACTACAAATGCCATAATCCGTGGTTCATCTTTCCCAAACTGCACCAGGACGTAAAGGGCATCATGGGGGTTATGTGTGCCAAGTTTGGTCCAGGTCCGTCACCCGTGCTGGTCAGAGTAAGTGAGTGAAGGTACTGCAAGTCCTTCAAACTGAGATAGAGATAAATCTGAGAGAAATCAGCATATGTTTCCAGTCCAAGTGAAACCTTTGATAAGTGGAATTGATCCTACCTTAGTGCTTAGTTTACTCTGCTTTCTTAGATTAAAAAAGCTGCCTGTAATTCTTCATTTGGAAGCAAACTAGGATGCGGTCCCTGTTTATCTCTCTTTAAATGAGATTCGGCTTTAAAAATAGAATAAGGATCTGGCATGGTGTCAAAATGCTGGGACAGAGAGAAAAGCAACTTATGTATGTTGTGTGTTTGGGTGGCAAGCTAGGCAGGGGAGGGAACTGGGATCTGTGTGATCATTCCCAAGGCAATGGGGTGGACTATAAAAGGATCATGCAGGCAGATTAACACCACTTCCCCTCCCCCTAAAAGCATGCATTGCCTTGTATGTGATAACACCCCGGTTTATTTGCTGTTATTTTTAAAAAGCCCATTCCCTCCGTGTGGGACTGCTTCCTAACATAACGGCACAAACTCAACAACGTGACCAAAGGTCAGAACATCCAGCAAGCGGGAAAGTGGTGTGGATGTATCCGAAGGAACACGAGACTTTGGGATAAAAGCAGCTCTGCTGCCTCCTGAAACTCCAATCAACAACCCTCCCTGTCTCTCTGTGTCTCTCTCAAATCCAGAGGGGAAGAAGAAGAAACTCTTTAAATAGAGTAGTCTTGGCGGTCAGATGCCCTTGAAATTGGAGGCAGAAGGAGGTTCAATCTGAGCACTTGGCTACATGCTAGCCAGATGGAGTTGGAAGTGACCTCTTGTAGATGGCCACAAAGGAATAAAGATTGGAAAATTTGTGGGGTTTTTAGGGTAAGAAAGGTGCAGGACAATCCAAATTGCATGGCTATTCACTGGGAAAGTTGGAGTCCAAAACAACTTTTCCAAGCAATAGGGATTTGGGAGCAAGCTGAAAGAGCACTCCAAAATTTACAGCTCACAACCAGGGGCGGTCTTTCAATTAGGCAAACTACGCGACCGCGTAGGGCGCCATCTTGGAGGCGACAGCATGGGGCGCCATCGTGGGGCGCCGCACCGCCATATCTCCGTGCTGCTGCCGCGCTGCGCCTACAGGCGCTTCTGGGCATGCGCGGAGGTTTTGTGCGCATGCCCAGTGCCTACGGAGCTCCATTTGAACTCCGTAGGCACTGTGCATGCGCACGGAGGTTTTGCGCGCATGCCCAGTGCCTACGGAGCTCCACTTGAGCTCCACTTGAGAGCTCGGACCGCCCCTGCTCACAACCAAGGCAAAAGCAACCTTCAGTGGTGTGAATGTGAAGGGGTTAATGAGCTTTATAAATGCCAAATGCTGAAATGCTAACTTAAAAAGTGCCCCTTCTTGGTGAAAGGTAACGAGAGAAGAGGCCAAGGGGAGACTGTGTGTTCCAGATTACACAGGATGTTGGAATGTTTTTAATATCAATGCAGACAGAGTGACCTGACAATTCAGTGCTATCAAGATACAAATAATGGGCTTGGCCAACTTACCGGCCGGGCTGGTTGCGGGGCGGGGATGCCCTCGTGCCATCTTGGTCTGGGGGAAGGGGCTTCTTCTCCCCAGAAGCCCCTGGATGGCGGGAAGGTTTCCCGCCACCAACGCTTGCTGGCCAATCAGGGGACTGGCCCCGCCCCCTCTCTGCAGCCGGCCAGCCTGTACTTCTGCCCGGGTAGCTTACTTAAGGCTGCCCAGGACTGACCTGGCTGCTCATGGGGGCCAGCCCTGTTTTTCCTCCCACCATCCCTACTTTTTTCATTGATTGAGGTGCCCATTTTTGTTCTTACTTAACTTCATTGTTGCATTGTTCATGGTTATGCGTTTTTATGTTCATGTCACAACTCCGTGTTTGACATGTGGCATGGCCCCTGGATCAGCCTGGCTTATCGCCCCTTGGTTGTAAGGGGGAATAACACCCTGCCCTCCTGGGGTGCCAAGTTTCCGTGGACAGGCATTGGGCCGCTCACACCCCAGGCTTGCAAACACCTTTGGACATTCGTGAGGGCTGTCCTACCCTGATCCAGGACCCATGCGTGGCCGCCAACCCTCTGTTCCTGTTTTCAATAAATGAGTTGTGGCCATTTTCATCCAACCACTTGTGTCTGCGTTATTGTTCTTGGCGCAGGGTGTGTCTATATGTTTATAGATGCTGGTGTAGAGCTTATTTAGTTGAAAGTGCAAAGATGGCAGAACAATGGAAAAGCATGTTTTCAGGAGCTTGATTGGATGAAGAAATGCGGGGAGAAAGGTTATACCCTGCCTAGCAAAAAATGTATAAAAGATAACAGGAGGAGGGCAGTGGCACGGGCAGCACTTTCACTTTGAAGGCACTCGCTTGTCTCCAAGCTGTTCTGTCTCTGCGTTGGCCATGCTGAATAAATAAAAGATTTTTTTCTTCACCTAAAGGAGACTGGTTTTTGCTATTGATTGCCTGTACTGCGGGACCGAAGTTTTAAGAGTTCCCTTTCAAATGTTGCATAGAATAAGTCTAAGGTTGCAAAGTTCTTTGTCAGTCCACAATTCTTCTCACTATGGTATCTTGGATACAGGAAACATTTTTCGCGTCATTTTTCAAATACTTCCAGATATCATTTCCAGTCCTACAAATGGTTTCATTGGAGGAAACCAGATTGCCACATTATCAAGGAGTCCAAAATAATTATATCATTTCCATTAAAAGATTTTATAGATATTAAACATGTCTCTCACATTCAATTGGAAAAACGGAGAGCTATGGAGGAGAAGCCTAGGGGGGAAGAATGGAGAGCAATGGCGGAGTCACATACTTCTGCCGAGCATCCGGGAGTCGAGGAGGAGTTGGCCGGGCCGGATCTGGAGGCCCCGGATCTGGAGGCCTTTGACATCTCTAAGATCCTGGAGAAGGACCACGATCCCCCAGGGTTGTCTCGAGTAGCAGGAGAGCACCATCGGCGCCGCTGTCTCTCTCGCACAGGGAGAGAGGCCCCGAGAGTCTTAACCAAGATGGCACATGTCCGTGGAGATGCCGACGTGGAGATCGCTCCCGGAGCTGACATCACTGGACTGACCCCCCCCCCCCAACGGCCGTGGGACGACTGAGCAAGCGCGGACACCGAGCGAGGAGGAAGCGGAAATGGGGCCATCCCATCCCCGGCACCACTTCCAATGATTGCCGTGGAGGAGCTCTGGGAACTGGCACTGGGGCAGTGGAGCCCACCGAGTGTTGTGGGGGCGGCACTGACTTCCTCTGGATACGGATCCCAGCGGTGCGAGGCCCGCCACCAACGATTCCGTTCCAGAACCATTTGGGGAGTGGGCTTCGGAAGTTGGAGACGAACGGCAACATCATAGCCTGTAGGAGGTGAACTAAAAAGGCGAATGACTCCCCTATTTATTAGGGTTGAGAACTCCCTAAACTACCCGTCTGACCACCCGTCTTGTGACTTGCCCCCTCCTCCTGGAAGTCCGACTCTCCTTGGGACTCAGGGTCACCCCACAAGGTTTGGAGGTCTGCCCCCTTGGCTCTCGCCTTCCCTCTTGGCCCCCCAAACATCGATGGGCCTCACCTGAACTACTGATTCTAGCCCTATTGTTGTAGTTAGTGCTATGTGTTTGTAGCTAGTATTAGGTAATGATCTGTTTTTTTAATTATATCTATATTGTAATTGTGTCATGCCACTGTTGTAAACCGCCCCGAGCCCACGGGGAGTGGCGGTCTATAAGCATGAAGTAATAAATAAGTAAATAAATTGTTACTCTGCCAAAATTTGTTTAGTTCAAGAGTTTAAACTTCTAGCTCTTCGGGAATTCTTGAAGATACTTCAAGAATTCCCCACTGTTGGCTGACTTGATTAGGGGTGGAAGAAGCTGTATCAAAAATCACCTGGAGAACCACATTCCCCATTTGTGCTTGAGTTCTTCCTTGGCCTTTGTTCTGTGGGGTTACTCAGTGGTTTTATTTATTTATTTATTTGAAACTTATATATCCCGTTCTTCTCTACCTCCGTGGAGGGACTCAAAACGGTTAACAGCAAAAATTCAATGCTAAACAATAAAAAAAAACATTTTAAAACAACAGACATTCTGTCCCCAATCTGTTTAAACAATTGAGAGATTTGTCAGAGGTTTGGGGGTACAATGCCATCACTATGCAAATGGCACCCAATGAATGGACTGAGTGAGAATGAACAAACTGAAATTTAAACCAGACAAGACAAAGGTGCTCCTGGCCAATTGGAAGGTGGAAAGGGGAAAAGGAATTCAGCCTATGCTGGATGGGGTTACATTCACCTTGAAGATGCAGGCTCACGGCTTGGGCATTCTCCTGGATTCAACTCTGAGCCTCGAAGCTCAGGTTTCCGCAGTGGCCAGAAGTGCACTTATACAGAGAAGGCTTGCACACCACCTGTGCCCATTCCTAGAAACATATGACCCAGCTGTAGTGGCACATACCTTAGTCGCATCCCATTTGGATCACTATAACACATTTAATGTGGGGCTGCCTTTGAAGAATGACATAGGGTAAAACAGCTCCGATTGGATACCAGACTATTTCAGGCACCAAGCATTGGTTATGACTTATGAAGCCTAGTCTGTCTTGGGGCTAGGTGATCTGAAGGACTACATTCTCCCATATGAGCCTGTCGTGACTTGAGATTGTCAGAGGAGACCTTTGTGTCTTAATCAGATTCACAGGTAAATTTGATGAGAAAATGGGCCTTCTTGGTGGCTGCTCCCAGGCTTGGAACCCCATTTTTAGGAATGCTAGACTAGTGCTTTCTATGGTGCCTTTCCAGACAGACCTTTGGGAACTAACTGCTCATGGGAAAAGGGCTTTTAAGTAATGTGTTATATTGTATTGACAAAGCCTTTCATGGCCGGAATCACTGGGTGTTGTGTGGTTTCTGAGCTGTACGGCCATGTTCTAGCAGCATTTTCTCTTGATGTTTCACCTACATCCATGGCTGGCATCTTCAGAGGATCCTGAATGGGAAAATGCTTCTAGAACACGACCATAAAGCCCAGAAGCCACAGAACACCCCAATGTGTTATATTGTCTTTATATTTTTAATGGATTTGTTTTTAAATTACTTTAAATTTTATTTATTTAATATAATAGAAGGAGCTGGGGGTGGTGTAGGGTTCCAGCCTGGTGGACTTGGGAAGGCCCTGGGGGCTCCGGGCCAGTCACCAGTCGACCCGAGGGAGATAGAGGATGATGGGTGGCCTGATGCTTTTGACACTTCAGAAGAGAGCCTGCAATAGGATAATACATGGCTGGAGGGTTATGGGACCGCAGATGAATTTAGTGCAGATTCCATAGAATTAGACTCTGATGAATATGAAAGGCCAAGTGGCCTTGGGTCTCAGGAACGAGTGGCTACTCCCTTCCCAGATGGTGAGATGGGAGATGGGGAGTTTTCTGGTTCCCATTCTGATAGCGATACAGCTGGGCGCGGTAATGAGAAGGAATTCAACAGGAGGGATAGTATCTCGGCTTCGAGGAGAGATTGGAGGAAGGGGGTGCGATGGACGCACAAGAGTTAGTTTCTATATCTATCCGGCCTGGGAAAACTTTCGTCAGATCTGAAGCCACGTTTAGCTTGATTCACATCTCTCGTTCCTGTCTCCAAGTTCTTGCTAACTGCCGGGGCAGTTTGGATTCGGCTTCTCTTGACCGCAGTTGCGGCCGGTCTCAAGTGCCATGTTTGACCTCTAGAGCGGTTGCTTCGCTTTGGAACTTTGTTTGGGATTCAATCCGCTTGGACTGATACTCTGGGACTAAATGAACTCTTTTTGGATTGCTTTCTTTTTACCCTTTGGACTATTTTTATCTTTTATTCTAAATAAAAAACATTTATTGCATTTGCCTGTGTGTGTGTGATCTGGGGGGGGGGGGGGCTGCCTGGGTTCTGAGGTGCAACAGGTGGTGACAGCTGACAGGGAGCTCTGTCATGAGCTGGTCCGTGAGGTCACAAAGAGTCGGAAGCGACTAAACAAATAAACAACAAACATAATTATATTTTCAGTTATGTTGCTGGAATGATGTGGACTTTTATTTGCACCCCTTTCAACTTTGTAAGCTGCCTACAACCCTAGGACTGGAGAAAAGGTGGACTTACTGTATATTATGATACTTGCCCAAGACTATACTAATAATGATGAAAACAGTGCCTGTGTCAGATTCAACCAAACACATTTTACTGCCTGAAGTAAGACAAGAAATTGCACTCCCTCTCCTCCCCAAATCATGGAGCAGTAAAAATACAATCATAGAAAAGTGTTAAGTAATTGGTGTCCTTTCACAACAACACCCCAAGGTGCTGAATAGTAGGGGCAGCCATAGTAGGTATGTGTGCATTACATGTTAGTGGTTGCAAAATCTTCCTTACAAGAGGTTTGAGATTCTTCTCAGAGTGCCAAAACCACAGACACCTTGGAGAGGTCAGAAGCAAAGTCATCCCAGGGCAAATACTCCTTTCGCAAGCTATGCCTGTTCTTCTCAGCTGTCAGAAAGGACGATGGAGACAGTGAGGGTTGGAGGAGGCGCAAGTCCAGGAGGGATGCGAGTCCAGAGGTTTCCTACATTCCTTGCCAAGAATCTTGACTGGCACTTGAACTCTGGGTCGCAGACTTCGGGAAGCAGCTGGCTAGATCCCTCTCTCGGCTTTTTGAGCAGAGAGAAAAAGAGAGAAGGGAAGGAATTCCTTCAGCTAGCCCTTTGTTCTCAGCAACTGGAGGCTCCACTATTTAGGAACAGGAGCCAGGAGGATTAGCAGCGGAGGGCACAGCAATCATGTCACCCCTGCTCAGCTGGCTTGTATGACAAGGACAGTTTGTACACAGAGATACAAGGAGACAGTAGTGATGACAGGAACAGGTGGTCAGGAAAAACAAAAGTGGACCGGCAAAAATGAGGAGGAGGGAGAGGAGGCGAGAAAGCTGATCTTATTTTCACAAGGTACAGAGAAGGCCTTTCCTGGCAGGCCAGTGTGCAGCGTCTATGTGTACAACATGTACCAATAATAACCACCCGCTACAACACCCAGCCAATTTCTAATTAACCCCCTGTCTGTGCCAATAGTCTATTCCTGTAAGATTTGTGAGTATGAAAAGTAACCTAACCCGCATATATTGACACATTTTGCTGAGTTTATTCAGCTTCTGCCAATAACTTGAGGGAGTTTAAACAGGAATTCCCACCATCAGCCTCCCCTTGGACTTTTTAAAGCACCTCGCTGGAGCTAGAAACTTTCTTAAGCTGTTCACTCCTGGCAAACGGAAGGGATGCTCAACTGTGAAAGGAAAATGCCCAATTCTGGTGTCTCTGCAACCAAGTTGTAGAAAATTTCCAGTGTTACAAAAAAGAGGTGTGTGTGCTTTCAAGTACCAAAAAGCATCTAATTGTACACCTTTAAGAATAGATTTTTAAAAAAAGGGTTTCACAGGAAAATAAAAGAGCTGACATCTTGGGAAAAGGAAAGATTTCAATCAAGTCCGCAATTCACTGTAGCAATGTCATTAGCCCTAATCTAGCGTACTTCTAAACTATCTTAACTCTTCCATCGAAAGGCTGAACTAGATCCTCTCCATGATGCACCCTCAACTTCCTCTTGTTTTGCTTGTGTCTACTTTCAAATAAATCTCTAGATCCTTCAGTTTGTGCTAATGGCTGTCCTGAGTCTCTTCTCTAATTTTTTAAATTTAATTTTGGAAAGAGTTGCCTTTTCCTATTTGATGTCTTATGATCTTCTTGTACCATTTCAGGGTTTTGTTCACATCTCTTTATTGAAGCGGCTTTAACTCATGAAGTAAATGATATTCTAGTCGCAAAAGCAGGCCCGGATTAAGCACTTTTGGCGCCCTAGGCCAAAGGCTCCGGCTCCGCGGCTCCGCCTCTTCCTCCTCACGGGCTCCGCCTCCACAGCTCCGCCTCTTCCTCCTTGTGGCTCCGCCTCTTCCTCTCCACAGCTCTGCTTCTTCCTCCTTGCCGGTGCGAGGAGGAGGAGGAGGAAGGAAAGCCCCACCCCCGGAGCCGATGCCGCACATGCGCGGCAGCAGCCCCGAGGGCGGGGCTTCCCTCCGCAGCTCCGCCCCTTCCTCCTCGCGCCGGCCTGAGAAAAAAAGGGCAATCTTCGGCCACTTCTGCACCTGCGCGCGGGGCGCCATAGACTCTCAGAGGCCGTTCCGCTGTCTCTAAGAGTCTATGGCGCCCCGCGCGCAGGCGCAGAAGTGGCCGAAGATTGCCCTTTTTTTTCTCAGGCCGGTGTGGTGGCTTTAGGAGGGACTCCCCGCAACTCCTCCCTCCTTCCTAAAGCCACCACACTTAAGGAAAAAAGGGCAATCTTCGGCCGCTTCTGCGCCTGCGCACGGGGCGCCATAGAATCTCAGAGGCAGCAGAACGGCCTCTGAGAGTCTATGGCGCCCCGCACGCAGGCGCAGAAGCGGCCGAAGATCGACTTATTTTTTGAATTTTTTTATGGCGGGGTCTAGATTTGGCGCTCCCCCATGGCTGTGCCCCTAGGCCGTGGCCTAGTGTGGCCTTATGGATAATCCGGGCCTGGGCAAAAGCTCAGTGTCAAAATTTTCATTGCTTCTGTTAGATCTTTCTGCAGTCTTTGACATTTTGGATCAGTGCTGTCCAACTTCTAACCGGCCAAGGGCCGGACTTGAGGTCACTGATGAAAAAAAAATAAAAATGGCGGCCGGGGGCATAGCGGGGGCCATGCCCAACAGGCTGGGGGGCCGTGTACGGCCCCCGGGCCGCCAGTTGGACAGCCCTGTTTTGGATCATCAGTTCCCGCTACTATGGTTGGCATAATTACGAATTATGGGGATTGCTTTGCCCTAGTTTAAACCTTTTTTTTGTTTGATTATTCCTGCTCTGTTTCATTTTGAGGATTTAAGTCAAAATGTGTCCTTTAACTGTAGATGTGTCAAAGGATTAGTTCTGGGTCTTCTCTTTTCATTGTATACTCTCTTGCTTGGATTTCTTTCCGGATTTGGTTTTCAGTATCCCAATTATGCAGATGACACACAGATTTTCCAGAGTTTTAGATCAATTGATTCTTTTGTTTGGAAATCTGTTTCACCAGATTAGGCTGTTGACTTCTGCGTGAGGCTCATAAGATGGGTAGGGGCTGTTGCGGTGTAGGGGATTTCATTTCATTTCATGCATATTTATAATCTTACTTGCTACTGCCCTTGTCCTTGATCGTATTTGTTGATGTTCTGCCCTTTGGTAGAAAGGGTGTTATATATAAATAGCATCATCTCATTCTAAATCAACATCTAAATCAGGATCCTCTATTTCTTCTTCCTCCACTTCAGCCTCTTCCTCTTCAGCCTCTTCCTCTTCAGCCTCTTCCTCTTGAGCTTCATTGCCCAGTTTGACTAAGACAGGACCTGGAGGTGGAGGACCTGCATCGCTGGAAGACGAATCATCCTCTTCTTCCTCCTCCACAGGGTAAAAATGGCGGGCTGCTGATAGGAAGTCATCCCCTATATCCAGGAGAAGGAGTCTGTCCTAGTATTAGAGGATGGGGGTGGTGTGGGAGTGAGGTAGAGAAACATATTAAAGAAATATGGACATGTGGTCATTTACCATGCCCCCCCCCCCCCAAAAGCACAATCTCTTCTGGTAAGGGGCAGGATTCAGTGTCATTGTATATGTATAAGTGTGTGTGTACATATTATCTCCCATCCTCCCACCCATCCCTGACACTTAAAGGTGATTTAAACATCTCTCCTTTTTATCCAGTGAGATATAGGGTTTGGGGTATGTATATGCACCAGGACTGTGGCGCAACTGGCTGGGAGTCAGCTGCATTAAGATCACTATTACGATCATTACTTTGAAGCCAGCCTGGGTCGGAGTGAGCTTCCGACCATTGTGTAGCTTGCTGTCGACCTTTGCAGCCCAAAAGACAGTTGCATCAGTCAAGTAGGAAATTTAGGTGCCGCTTATGCGGGGAGGCTAATTTAACTAATTTAAGACACCACAAAAATCTCCAGCAAGCAAGCAAAGAATAAGGAAGTACTCCATCAGTGTCATAAATGGACGGTGAAGCGACATCTCACCTGGTGGCCAGAATATCCTCATGAAAGCGGGAAAGTTAAATAGCCTCTGTGTGTCTGCCTATATATGTTGTGTGTCTATGACATTGAATGTTTGCCATGTATATGTACATTGTAATCCGCCCTGAGTCCCCTGCGGGGTGAGAAGGGTGGAATATAAATCAGCTAAATTTAACTGATTTACAAGGCCATAAAAAAAGATCCCCAGGAAACACGCTGAGGAATGAAGGAGTGCGACAGCTCCCCCTGGTGGCCAGATGTTAAATTGCCTCTCTGTCTGTCTTGTGTGTTTGTGTGTCTAAATGTAGTGTGTACATTGTAATCCATCCTGAGTCCCCTGCGGGGTGAGAAGGGCGGAATAGAAATGAAGTAAATAAATAAATAAAAATAAACAAATAAATAAATAAATAAATATGCCAGCCATCACCAAGATGAATGATTATTTGTTGCTGTTAGCAGCAGATAAGTAATGGTTTTTGGAAAAAGATCAGGAGGGGAGGGGATGGGAAAAATTATTTGGAAAGCCAATGAGCAGCAGTGGTGATGTCAGTGGTTTCAATGGCTACATCAAGGGCAGCTAAGGGTTGCATGTGGCCCCAGGACCACAGGTGGGGCAGCTATGCCTTGACTTAACAGAGCTGGCAAAAAACCCTTTTGGGGACTTCAGCTCTCAAAATCCCCAGCCTGTTGTTTTTAACTTCCCAACTTTCCTCTTCTACTCACAAGAACAAAAAGATATCTCTCTGGTGGGCCAGCACCACGGTTACGACCAAAAATGGTTGAGTGTTCAGCCAGGGCAACAAGGAGCTTGCGGGCCTCTTGAGGCTTGCGGAGGGATTCGTATGACGTGCCGGAGGTGACTGCGAGAAGACCATCTGCTTCATTTTTGAATCCTGCATTAAGAAGTGACCATTTAACCCCCAATGTTCATTATCCAAAATGCTCTTCTGCTATTTTTCTTAAACATATTTTGTATTCTGTTGGGTAGTTACTTCCCATAAAAATAACAAATATTTTCCAACAAACAAAAATGTTATATGTGTTGTCAAATGTTTTCATGGCTGGAATAACTGGATTGGTGTACATTTTTCAGGCTGCGTGGCTATGGCCAAAGAGCCTGAAAAACACAGCAATCCAAAAACCTTATATTTTCACATACACTTCGGAAACTCAAGAATTTAAAACCAATATGAGGCATCTCATGGACAATTTTAAAAATTCAGTATACTTCAGATTGATTTTTTAAAATGACACATTCCAGACTTCAAACACATACAAGCTAAAGACGGCTGGAGGAAAAAAAAAAGAATATTTTCATCTGGGACCACACATAAAATGAGATTTTTTTTGACACACTCCTGGCAAGGACACCCAGGAAAAGTTCATTGCAGATGCACTCTCAAGCACTGTGTGTACTCCCATGTGGAAGGAAATGGACTTTTCCTATTCCCAACCTATTTAGAGCTTTAAAACAGTGTTTCCCAACCGCTTTAAAACAGTGTTTCCCAACCGCTTTAAAACAGTGTTTCCCAACACTAGCGTGCTGTGAGCAATCACCTGGTGTGCCACGGAAAACTTCTCTTCCCCCTTTCTTCCCCCTCCTGCCGAACTCCTCCTGCTGCTTCTTGGGGGAGGAGGAGGAAGGGCTGGGCGGCGGCGAAGACGAAGAGGCCGGGGCTCCGCCTCCTTTGGCCGTTTCCCCAGCCAGCCAGCCAGCCTCCAATCGAGGGAGAGTGGGGAACGGAAGAGGAAGTGAGGAGCGCAGTCTGAGGCAGGCCCACCGGCTTCTTCTTTCGAACCGCAGGAAAGAAGGAAGGAAGGCAGGCAACCGCGGACCGAGCGAGTGCCTTCCCTTTCTGGTGTGAAAGAGGGAGAGAGCCATTCAGGAAGGGATCCACCTGGGAGTTCTGTGTGGGAAGTTTGGTCCAGTTCTATCATTGGTGGTGTTCAGGATGCTCTTTGATTGTAGGGGAACTATAAATCCCAGAAACTGTAACTCCAAAATGTCAAGGTCTATTTTTCCCCTGAACTCCATCTGTGTTCACATTTGGGCATATTGAGTATTCATGCCAAGTTTGGTCCTGATCTAACATTGTTTGAGTCCAAAATGCTCTCTGGATATAGGTGAACTACAACTCCAAAACTCAAGGTCAATGCCCACCAAACTCTTATAGCATTTTCTCTTGGTTATGGGAGTTATGTGTGGGAAGTTTGTGTCTTTCTGCCATTCCTGCCAGGATATCTATGTTGTGTTCATCGAAACAGGCCCAGGTTTCACACTGAGTGTATAAATACATTTAAAAACATATTAACTATATGTATTACTGTGTTAGAGTGTCATTTTGTGTCATTTTGGTTGGTAGTGTGCCCCAGGATTTTGTAAATGTAAAAAATGTGCTGTGGCTCAAAAAAGGTTATGAAACACTACTCTAAAATATGACCTTAGCTTGTTTTTACACATATTGTATCAAGAATTTAACAAATAAACTTGTGACATTGTAAAAGCTCTTTCCAGAATAAATCAGATTATGAATGCATTCATTTTCCTGTTGTGTTTTAGATTCTGTTCCCAATGTTTAATAACTGTGTAATTTAGACCTTACATTTTAACAGCAACATCTAAGATCACACAGTCTCAGACAATACTGGGATTTTTGTGCCCAGATGCTCATGTTTTGACGTAAAACGGTTTTTCAGACACAATCCCAGCTTGATAAAAGAGGGACATTTAGATTTAAATGCAATGCATTTGTCAGGGCTGTAAAATAAAACAAATCCATTGACATTTGCAGAAAACGATGCCCTTGATGCCAATTGACAAGAAAGCTAATCAAAATGAAACTGTGGGAAATCAGTAATGGTAACTGTTATATTAGTACATTTCTTTTATGGTTGTATTAGAAATCCTCAGAGTAAAAATCAAGGACATCATACCTAAGGCATCCAGGACATGCTTCCATCTGTCTTTCACCTTCTGACGAATCTGCCGCTGGGCAATGATGTCAACACTCAAACGTCGGTAACCCTTGGTGAGGATAAGGGAGAACACAAAAACAATGAACCGCAAAAATCAATGAGAAATACGAGGGAGGGTCAATAAGTCTGTGACTTTTTGAATTTCCCACCTCTTAACTGAAAGGGCAAGACTGCTCCTATCAATAGGCACCTGTCAGTTGACTCCTGTCAGCATTTGAACAAGCTGCATCATTTAGTTTGCGTTTGACAGCCATCGATAGTAGACTACCGCATGATTTGAGGAGAAAATGGAAAAAAGTGAATTTTGTGTGCTCATTAAGCATTATTTTTTTGGCGGAAAAAAACATCACTCAAACCAAGGCTAGGCTTGATAAATACTATGGGGACTCTGCACCATCAATTTCAATGGTAAAAAAGTGGTTTACTGAATTTTGTTGTGGCCGTACAAGCACGGAAGATGCCGAACATTCTGGATGCCCAGTTGAGATCTCTACACCCGAAACAATTGAAAAAATTCATGATATGGTGTTAGACGATCGGAGACTGAAAGTGCGAGAGATTGTGGAAGCCATAGGCATCTCACATGGTTCAGTGGTTTCAATTTTAAATGATCACTTGGGTATGAAAAAGCTTCCTGCAAGATGGGTGCCGCGCTAGCTCACAATCAACCACAAATGCAATTGTGTGACAATTTCGCAGGAGTGTTTGGCGTTGTTCAATCACAATATGGACGAGTTTTTGGCGCCGTTTCGTAACCGTGGACGAAACGTGGATCCACCACCACACACCAGAGACCAAACAGAAGTCAAAACAGTGGGTTTCTCGGGGTGAATCATCACCAAAGAAGGCCAAGGTGGGTTTGTCAGCCAATAAAGTCATGGCGACCATTTTTTGAGATGCGCGCGGTATAATCCACATTGACTACCTTCAAAAGGGTAAAACAATCAATATTATACCAACTCATTGGGTCGATTTAATGAGGATTTGAAGAAAAAAATGACCAGATTTGGCCAAGAAAAAGGTTCTTTTGCATCAGTACAATGCAAGGGTGCACACATGTGCAGTTGCCATGGCAACAATCCATGAATTGGGATACGAATTGTTTCCTCATCCACCCTATTCTCTGGATTTAGCCCGAGTTACTATTTTTTGTTTCCAAACCTGAAGAAATGGCTCGGTGGAAAGAGATTTGACTCCAACAATGAAATCATCTCACAAACAAATACCTATTTTGGTGATCTCGACAAATCTTATTTTTTGGAAGGGATAAAAAATTGGAGAAATGTTGGACAAAGTGTATAGAGCTCAAAGGAGACTACGTTGAAAAATAAAATGATTTTTTATCTAAAAACCTGTGTTTCATTCGAAAAGTCACTGACTTATTGACCCTCCCTCGTACCATAAGTGGACACAGTTGGAGATACAGTGTTCCCTCACTTATCGCGGGTGTTACGTTCCAGGACCATCTGCGATAAGTGAAAATCCACGAAGTAGGGATGCTATATATGTACTGCCTCAGCGCGTGCAAGGCGTAGGACCGCCCTCTACTAGGAGTGGTTCTACCCACTCCTCTTTCCCCTCCCCCCTCTCACCAGGCCTAGATTACCCATAAGGCCAACAAGGCCATGCCCTATGAGCATAGGCCTAGGAAGGTGCCAAATCACAGACCAAAAAACTCCCACCTTTCTCTTCTTCCTTCCTTAGGCTGCAGCACCTCCTTCCTTCCTTCCTTCCTTCCTTCCTTCCTTCCTTCCTTCCTTCCTTCCTTCCTTCCTTCCTTCCTTCCTTCCTTCCTTCCCTCCTCCCTCCCCTCCCTCCCTCCCTCCCTCTCTTTCTTTCATTCCTTGCCCCACATCCGAGAGGGGGCGGGGGCCGCCGCAGGGGGTTGGTGGTGGGGAGGGCACCTCTTCCACAACCAACCTGTGGGGCTGGGTGATGTCAGGCGTGGCAGCGAGGGCGAGGAGGAAGATGCGGTCTCTGCCCCCTCTGCCATGTTCCTGGGTGCCGCAGCGGCCGCCGGGGGCTTCCCTTCATTCCTCTTCCATCTCCGAGGAGGAGGAAGGAAGGAAGCCCCCCGCACAGCGCATCTTGCATGTACCCAGGAACATGGCGGAGGATGCCGCGGTGCTTGCACCCTGCCACGCATGCGCGGAAGCAGCCCCGCCCCCGGGGACGGAGCTTCCAAAGAGTGGCCTAGGGCGCCAAAAACAGTTAATCGGGGCCTGCCTCTCACTCACTCACTCACTCAATCCCTTCACCTTCTTTTTCCTCTCCTCTTTCCTCCCTCCCCTTGCACACCACACTTCCTGCTGGCTCCTCCTCATGCGCTGGGCTCCCTCTCCCCTGCTTGAGCATGGCTTTTTCACCTTCCAGTGGCTGTGCTGGGAAACATGGCATCCGAGGGGATTATTTTAACCAACCATAACCACCAAATCCGCATTGAGGGGGGGTCCTCATAGGTAACAGGTATACAATGTTCCCTCGCTACTTGTATATCTTATATTCAAAGATTTTGAAAAACTGCAAAACAGAGAGTCCGCAAAAAGCAAACCACGAAATAGCGAGGGAATACTGTATATATTCACCTATCCACTGTAGAGATTCTGAAAGCAGGCTAAGCAATGCAAATCTTGTAGGATATATTGCAATCACAGGATCTTATAGCACACTGTGTTTGGGATGGAATTCAGTGTCCTGGGAATTACATTGAATTTTAAACTCTTATAGCCCTTATGACTGTGATAATGAGCTTGAGAAGACATGTATCAAGCAATCCAGCCATGATACCTTCCCTGTATTGAATACCAGTATTAGACTAGCTGTGGGAATTGTGTGACTCCTCAAATCATAGAATTGGAAGAGACCTCGTGGGCCATCAACTACCTGCCAAGAAGCAGGGAAATCACATTCAAAGCACCCCCGGCAGATGGCCACCCAGCCTCTGTTTAAAAGCCTCCAAAGAAGGAGCCTCCACCACACTCCGGGGCAGAGAGTTCCACTGCTGAACACCGCTCACAGTGTAATGTTCAGGTGGAATCTCCTTTTCTGTACTTTGAAGCCATTGTTGTTGCATTGTAGCTCCTAGCAGCCCTAGACAACACAACCAATGGGAAGGAATGCTGAGAGCTATCATGGTCAGGGCCACATCCTTCTCATCCTTGTTTTCGTTAGAGCTACAAGAAGTTACGCATGTATAAGTTTCCATTTTTTCCTACTATTTTAAGGCATCATCAGAATTCTTGCCTGTGAAGATCCTAGCAGTGAGACATAAGTAGGGACAGTAGCATAAAGGCACATGCCCAGCTCTATTTGGTGGTACATAGGGGACATTTTAACAATCAACTTCTCTACGTGAAAATGTCCCATGTGCCCAGGCGACTGACCTCTGATCCACGGCGCAGTTTTGACCTCTTCTGCAGCATTGTAAACAGCTGGCGATCATCATCCCGTTCCATGTGGGTGCTGTCCACAGGCTCGTTCCATAGGTTTTCTGCTTCTGCTTTCCGCTTTTTCTGCAAGTTGCTGATGTACTGAAGTGTGTCACTGTAAGAAAAATATGTAATAATATAATTGCAATCCCCACCTGGAGGATTCTGGGAGCTGCTATCCCAAAACATGACATTTTTAAACTTATGGGCTTACACTGGGACTGTGGCGCAGCTGGCTGGGAGTCAGCTGCATTAAGATCACTACTGACCGAAGGTCATGAGTTTGAAGCCAGCTGGAGTGAGCTCCCAACCAAAATTGTGTAGTTTGTCAACCTTTGCAGCCCGAAAGACAGTTTATTTTATTTATTTATTTATTTATTTATTTATTTATTCGGCTTAATAGACCGCTCTCTCCGAAGCTCAGAGCGGTTTACAGCAATAAATATACCAGATAAAAACACATAAAACGACATAATAAAACCAAATTAAACCCCTCTCCCAACAATAAAACTACAGCAGATCAACACATAGTGCAGGTGGCAATGACGCGGCAGGGTGGCAGGTTATGGCGGGCACCGGTTAGGGGCCGAATGCTTGCCTGAACAGCCAGGTCTTACAGGACCTGCGAAATGACATTAAGTCCCGTAGAGCTCGCGTCTCCTCTGGCAGCGAGTTCCATAAGGTCGGCGCGGCCACTGAAAACGCCCTCTGCCGCATACTGGATAGCCTGCAGGTCTTTATACCAGGGACCTCCAACATGTTGAGGCCCTCTGAGTGCAGTGATCTTCTGGGAACATATGGGGTAAGCCGCTCCCTCAGGTACACTGGCCCCAAACCATATAAGTCCTTGAAAGTTAGAACTAACACCTTGAAGGAGACCCGGAATTCAATTGGGAGCCAGTGCAGTTCGCGCAGGAGTGGTGTTACATGAGCGGTTCTTGTGGCTCCTAAGAGCAGGCGTGCTGCTGCGTTCTGCACCAGCTTGAGTTTCCGGATCGCCGACAAGGGTAGGCCAATGTACAGCGCATTACAGTAATCGAGCCTCGAGATGACCGTGGCTGGGATCACCATGGCCAGGTCGCAGCGGGAGAGATAGGGAGCCAGTTGCATCTGTCAAGTAGGAAATTTAGGTACTACTTCATGGGGAGGCTAATTTAACTGGCCAGAAGTTGGAATGTTAAATAGCCTCTGAGTGTCTGTCTATATATGTTGTGTGTCTATGGCATTGAATGTTTGCCATGTATGTGTACATTGTAATCTGCCCTGAGTCCCCTGCGGGGTGAGAAGGATGGAATATAAATACTGTAAATAAATAAATAAATAAATAAATAAATAAATAGATAGATAAATAAATAGATAAATAAATAAATAAATAAAATCTGCTCCATACATTTTCACCTAATAGTTTACAGGTCAGTTATTAAAACACTCAAACATCTTAATCCTAAATTAAATCTTTACCCATTTCATCCTCCCGTACACAGATGAATAATTTGCTAAGTGTTCTTCTTACTGTGGAAGAACATGAAGATTTTTATGCAATATTCCAGCACTACTCACATGTTGCAATCTATATATATAAAAGGGAAGTGGTCGTGCAACGGGGCAAATGCACGCCAAAACTACATTCCCCACACACACAACAAAACCCAGGGCCACTCACCCCCACCACGAGGTACATCACCCACCCACAAAAACAACCCAAAAACAAACAGAACACCCACAAAACATCCCCCCCCAAAAAACCTTGCTACGCATGCGCAAAAACACCATAAACACAAAATGGCCGCCAACAACACGTCACCATACCCAGCATCCACTCCAGAACCCGGCCCCGTGCCACCGCCGCCATGCCCACCTCCTCCGTCGCTTCCTTGGCCCCGAGGAGAGGGGCAGAAGGCCAAGGACGGCGCCGCGGCCCGGGTCCCAAACACGAAGGCAGCCGCCGAGAGAGGCCGAGCACGCAGCGGGAAAGGCGTCCCCGCGCGACCCGGCTCCATGCGGTGCCTGGAAGGTAAGTGCACTACACCTCCCAGAAGGCTCTGCGCCAGCCCGTTTCCCAGCGACAGGAGCGGAGCTTTCTGGGAGGTGTAATTCACTTACCTTCCAGGCGCCGCATGGAGCCGGGTCGCGCGGACGCCTTTCCCGCTGCCGGCTGGAAAAAACACCGGAAGTAGCCCACAATGCCCAAGCAGAACATTGTGGGAGTCCCGTAGTCCCCGCCTTCTCCGCCATGCCCGCCGCTACCCGCCGCCTCCATTCCGCTGCCCGGCGCGGCTTCCCTCCCGGCCCCGGCCCCGGGGGAGGACGGGAGGAGCCTGCGGAGGGGCGGAGGAAGCGGCCATGGCGGAGAGCGGGGACTACGGGACTCCACAATGCTCCGCTGCACGAGGAGGAGGCCGCAGAGAGAGGGGGTTGCCCGGTTCCCCTCCGCCCCCTCCGCAGCCTCCTCCCGTCCTCTCCCGGGGCCGGGCCGGGAGGAAGCCGCGCCCGGGCAGCGGAATGGAGGCGGCGGGTAGCGGCGCCAGGGGAACCGGGGCCCCTCTCTCTGCGGCCTCCTCCTCGTGCAGCGGAGGCCGCAGGGAGAGGGGTTGAGCGGTTCCCCTTCAGCCTGCTCTCCGCCGCTACCCGCCGCCTCCATTCCGCTGCCCGGGGACGAGGCCGAGGGGGAGCCGCACCGTCTCTCTCCCAGCGGCCTCCTCTTCGAACAGCGGAAAGGAAGCCGCGGCCGGCGTAGGAGAGCCCTTAACCGCCTCTCCTCCGCTGCCCGAGGAGAGGGCCGCGGGGAAGGAAAATGAGCGTTTCCACATCGCCCTCCTCTTCGGCCTCCTCCTCTACACATACACACACACAAAAACAAAACAACATATAAAAACCCACATAAAAACAAATATAAAAACACAACCACATACAAACACAAATATCTCCACACAACTAAACATACACATCCACACTAAAACATACACAAATATGCACACACATATCCCCACCTCCCCATATATACACATACATAAATATACAAACACAAACACACACACATATATATACACGTAAACAAACACAAAACACACAGATAACTACACAGAAATACATACACACATACACAGAACTAAACACACACACACACATATATATAAACACACACAAAAAACACACACCCCAATACCACCACACACACATGCACACAAACCCCCCAAAAAACAAAAACACATTCAAATATAAACACACATACACACACATACAAATACACACAACAAACATGCTCACAACACTTCAAAAACATACATACCCTGACATTCTCACATCACCAACATAGGGCACAGCAACGCGTGCCGGGTTCAGCTAGTATGTTCTAAGAAAGGCAAAAAGTATGAACAATCTTTTTATTCTTTCCAGTGGGGTTTCTTGGATCTTGGGAAACTCTTTCCTCGGGACACAAGCAGCAAGTGATGTCTTTCTGTCTCCGATTCACCTGCATTTTTTTCTTACTGAGATGTTCCTCAGACAACTGAAATAGTCGATGTGCCATGTGAAAGTGAAAAATCTCCAATAAAAACACACTATTTTTAAAAAATCTGGGAAAATACCTTTGTCTTCCAGTGCAACTTTATGGTAAATTTCTGCTGGAAGTTGGCCATAGATGCAACCTACAAATGTTTAGATACGTGCTCTCTCCAGGAATCCATAGACCTTCATAGAGTTACACTAGGAAACCTAGAGATTCTTAGAACACATTAATCAGATGTGTGAATAATTAAAGCCCCAAAAGTTCAACCAATAATGTAGAAAGCGGACTGTTCTAGAACAGTGTTTCCCAACCAGTGTGCCGTGAGCGATCATCAGGTGTGCCGTGGGAAATCGGAACCTCCAATATCCTTTCTTCCCCCTCCTGCTGAAGACTTTTTCTTCTCTACTTGGGCTCCCTTCTTCCCAGTCTCGCTCTGCTCACTTTGCCTCGCTTTGCTCACGCTGCCGCCATTTTGATCCGAGGGGGCAGCGTGAGCGTGTTCAGGAGAAGAGGGGGGAGGGAGGAAGACGTGGGGCGAGTCTGCGCAGTAGTGCCCGCACGGGTTACGTCTTCCTCCCTCCCTCCCCCCTCCCCTCCTGAAGAAGGGAGCCCGAGTGGAGAAGAAAAAGTAAGTGTTCGGCAGGAGGGGGAAGAAAGGGCGCAAAGGGGAAGGGGGAGGAAGAGGTCTCTGTCAAAAGCTGGCATGGGCAAACTTGGACCTTCCAGGTAGACTCCAACTCCCACCATTCCTAGCAGCCTCAGGCCCTTTTCCTCCCCCCCCCCTTCAGCCATTTAAGCAGGAAAGGGCCTCAGGCTGTAAGGAATGGTGGGAGTCGAAGTCCAAAACACCCAGAGGGCCGAAGTTTTCCAATGCCTGTTTTAGGGACCTTAAAGTGGTGAGCCTCCTTCCAACATTGTGATTCTGGATAGAAAACAAACAACATAACATAACATTGTTTGAGTCCACAGTGCTCTCTGGGTGTAGGTGAACTACAACTTCCAAACTCAAGGTCAATTCCCAAGCAAACCCTTTCAGTACTTTCTGTTGCTAATGAGAGTTTAATATGCCAAGTTTGGTTCAATTCCATTGTTGCAAGAGTTCAGGATGCTCTTTGATTGTGTGTTAACTATAAATTGAGCAAGACCTTTGTGTGTGTCTTTCTGCCATTCCTGCCAGGATACCTATGTTGTGTTCATCGAAACAGGCCCAGGATTCACACTGAGTGTATAAATACATTTAAAAACATATTAACTATATGTATTACAGTGTTAGAGTGTCATGTTGTGTCCTTTTGGTTGGTGGTGTGCCCCAGGATTTTGTAAATGTAAAAAATGTGCCGCGGCTCAAAAAAGGTTGCAAAACACTGTTCTAGAACAGGGCTGTCCAACTGGCGGCCCCGGGGGGGAGGGGGAGGCGGGGCAGGGAGGAGGACGAGAGCTAGCTCCTCCTTTCGGGCGCCCCCTACCTAGGCGGGGAGCCGGTGGGCAGAAGGCGGGCAAGAGCAGCGCGTCACAGGCCTGGCGTGACGCGCTGCTCTTGGCACCGCGCCTACTCCTCCTTTCGGCGGCCCCGGCCTAGGAAGGAGGGGGTGCCGAAAGGAGGAGTAGGCGATTGCCAAGGGGGCAGCGCGTCACGCCAGGCCTGTGACGCTGCCGTTGGCGCCGCCTTCTGCCCTTTTCGGCGGCTCCCCGGCCTAGGAAGGGGAGGGGGCAGAAAGGAGGAGTAGGCGGTGCCAAGGGGCAGCGCGTCACGCCAGGCCTGTGACGCTGCCATTGGCGCCGCCTTCTGCCCTTTTTCGCGGCTCCCGGCCTAGGAAGGGAGGGGCGCGAAAAGGAGGAGTAGGCGGTGCCAAGAGCAGCGTCACGGCAGGCCTGTGACGCGCTGCTCTTGGCGCCGCCTTACTCCTCCTTTTTCGGCGGCTTTAGGAGGGGCGGGCCTGGCCTGGGGTGGGGCCTGGGGCGGGGCCTGGGGCGGGGCCGAGCGGCCCCCAGGTCATCAGTGACCTCTTATCCGGCCCTGGACCCGCCAGAAGTTGGACAGCACTGTTCTAGAAGGTCCAGGATTGTCTCCATGTTTCTCACTTGAGACAAAATGGCAGCAGAGATATAAGAAGTCTTCTTTCTATCCCTCTTGTTGCTACTGTTCACTTACTAGACCTACAGAAGGCATGAAGAGCATGGCTGGCACTGCTGAAAAGAAGTTACCTTTATTAATCATAAGAAATATTACTTAGATTTCAAAAAGGGATATAACAAGCAGGGATTTGCACCCTGGTCTCCAGAATCATATCCAGTAACATTTTCTATTTTCTATTTACAGTCGGTCCTTGGTATCTGCTGGGATTTGATGATCCATGTCCTTCAATGAGGATGCTCAAGTTCCATATATAAAGGCATAGTAAAATTATATCCCTAATTTAAGATGGAAAAATCAAGGTTTGGCTTTTGGATGGTTGAATCTGTGGACATGAGTAGCTGACCGTACTATTAAAATGTTTTTATTTTATTTTATAAAAGGCATATTTAGATTTTTCCAGTATGAAGCCATCTTAACACATTATGTTTTTTTAAAATATAAAACCTGCCTCAAGCCATGAGGAGAGATGGGTAAGAAATTAAATAATAATAATCAATAATAATAATAATAATGCATAATGACAGGAAATTACTTCCTGAAAACCAGAATGAGTAAAGGGAGTGAGTTACTATTGAAAAACAATGTTCTGTGCCTTGAAGAGGAGAACAAATTGATTGTTGTTTATATTGTTTTATTTTTAACTGCCAGGGAGGAGGAGGGTGGAGAAATAACTTACTGGCCTTGGGGATACTTGAACTAGATTCTTGCAATTCTCAGCACCAGCTGCAACATTTTATTCGGGAGCTAGATTACTAACTGGGACTAGTTATAGGGAGTTTACAATGCTCCTATTAAAGCAGCTCCATGGGCTCCCAGCAAGTTTCCAGCCCCAGATTTCGGCGGTGACCAGGGGAGCATTTGCACAGTTAAAACTTGTGCGCCAGCTGCACACGTACCTTGGGAAGTCTGACTTGGCCACGGTTGTCCTCGCTCTGGTTACATCCCGTATAGATTACTGCAACGCTCTCTATGTGGGGTTGCCTTTGAAGACTGTTCGGAAGCTGCAACTAGTCCAACGGACAGCAGCCAGGTTGATAACAGGAGCGGCATTCAGAGAGCGTACAACTCCCCTGTTGTGCCAGCTCCACTGGCTGCCAGTTTGCTGCCGGGCACAATTCAAAGTGCTGGCTTTAGCCTTTAAAGCCCTAAATGGTTCGGGTCCAACTTACCTGTCCGAACGCATCTCTCCCTATGAACCATTGAGATGTTTAAGATCATCCGGACAGGCCCTGCTCTCGGTCCTGCCTTCTTCGCAGGCTCAATTGGTGGGGACGAGAGACAGGGACTTTTCAGTGGTGGCTCCTTGGCTTTGGAACGCCCTCCCTAGTGACATCAGATTGGCCCCCTCCCTCCTGACATTTCGCAAGAAAGTCAAGACCTGGCTATTTGAGCAGGCATTTGCGGATGAAATATAACGGTTTAATTAGATCTATGGAATGACGACGATGTGACGGAAAATGATTTCAACGTGACGCTGAGATGGCATTTGTATGTTTTAATTGCTAAATGTTATGTTATATGGTTATTGTTTGGCTTTGTTTTGCTTGTGTTTTTGATCGAAGGGCAGAGACTGCCTTGTGTAAACCGCCCCGAGTCGCCTTCGGGCTGAGAGGGGCAGTATAGAAAAATGATAAATAAAAAAATAATTCAAAGTGCAGTTTATTGCTTATAAAGCCCTATATGCTTCAAAGGTCCAACCTACCTTTGAAACCGCATCTCCTTCTATGAACCTGCGCACGCTCTGAGATCTGCTAAGGAGGCCCTCCTCTCAATCCCACCTCCATCTCAAGGACGGTTGGTGGGGACGAGAGAGAGGGGGGGCCTTATCGGTGGTGGCCCCCTGGCTTTGGAATGCCCTCCTAGAGAGATTAGGTTAGCCCTCACTCTCCAAATTTTTTGGTCTAATCTAAAAACATGGCTTCTGTTCTGTAGCCAAAGTTACAATGTTCTATCTTACATTGCCCTATATCTCTAAATGTTGTCATTTGACTTAAGCACTTTATCCAACAACCCTATCCTACAGTTGAGTTGTACCTGTTTGCCCACCTGAGCCCAGAAATAGTTTACTATTGCAGGTTCATTGGTTGCTGGTTTGATGGTTGCTCTTATATTGTGTTATAATGTTGTTCTTTTTCCGGTTTTATGCTGTTGTTTTTATATTTTAGTGTGTTATATTCCCACGTAAGCTGCCCCGAGACCCTTCAAGGAGATGGAGGCGGGGGATGAAAATAACTTTATTATTATTATTATTATTATTATTTTTACTGACACAAAACACAGTATGTCACAGTAAATTTTATATATATATATATATATATATATGATTTAATATCACAAAGTCACAAGTCGAACACTTCCTAAGCATCTAAGACATTATTATTATTATTATTATTGATTTTTAAACAGGTCTTTGACCTTGATTAGATTGTAATGGTTAGACTCGAGGACTTAGTAATTTGCTTCACTCCAGCACCTTGGATATTTGCAACACCTTGGAGTGCTTTTTTACGTTAGCGACAATTTGGAGTGCTTTTGTGAGTCGCCCCAAGTCCCTTCGGGGAGATGGTGGTGGGAGTTTCTTGTTGTTGTTGTTGTTGTTGTTGTTATTCCCATTCTCTTTTTAATTCTGAAAGATCTAAACCACTTTGTTCCTTTCCCATCCCTTTGTCCCTTTCTCACATTTTTAGAGTTATAGTGCAATAGCGAACCAGATAAATTGTACTTGTGTACTTTAATTATGTAATTTAAAGTTACATAATTTAATTAAAATACATTAAATTAACATATTTTAATTAAAATTCACTCTTTAATCAATATGACTACTTCAGGAAACCATGCCCCTGTTTAAACAGACCTTTGGAAAACCCACAACCCAGGTTCAAAAAGTCTGCAAACAGCCCCCAAAGTAATGCAACAAGCAGCCCTGGAGGCAACAACAACTAGCAAAAAGAGAGATTGGTTGCATAATGAGAGAGCCAGTGTGGTTTAATTGATTCAGTGTTGGGCTATGACTCTGGAGACCAGGTTTTGAATCCCAGCTGAACCACGGAACCCATTGGGTGACTCTGGGCTGATGGGAGTATCAGTCTAACAATACCTTACGAGCCATATTTCCATAGCAATTCAGAGTACCAGAATTGAATTGAGTTCACATTCTTTTTTTTCTTTTTCTTTTTGCAAAATTCCACTGTTCATTACTCCCAAGCTTTTATAATTTCAGCAATCTAGTTTTGTGTGTGTGTGTGTGTGTGTGCACACGTGTGCGGAGATCAGCGGTTATGCTGGTGCTGGTAAAATAACTGAGAATAAAAATTACTTGCTGATCTGTTACGGAATCACCCAGATATTATCAGTAGTTCCACATCTGTCTTCTGATCTGCTCTTGAGGCCATTCTGCACTATCTAATAAAGTATCATGACTCTTCTTTTTCCTTGAAAGTTTCCTATAGCAGTGTTTTCCAACCGGTGTAACGCAGCACATTAGTGTGCCTTGAGCGATCATCAGGTGTGCTGTGGGAAATTGGAACCTCCAATACCAGACCTGGGCATTTCGTGGCCCGCCGGCCGATTCTGACCAGTCCGCATAAGGGCCCCAGCAGGCAGGCAGGCAAGCAGAGCGGCCAATGGAGGGGAAGGGAGGGGAGAGGAGAAGGCCAGGAGCAAGCGCTGCCGCAGAGTATGCCTTCGCTCTCCTCCTCCTCCTCCCTTCCCTTCCGCCTCGTGCTCTCCCCCTCCCTTCTCTTCTGCCTCACTCTCTCACCCCTCCCTTCTCTTCTGCCTCGCTCTCTCTCACCCTCCCTTCTCTTCCAATAACTACAATTCCCAATTGTCAAGATCTATTTCCCCCAAACTCCACCAGTGTTCTCATTTGGGCATATTCAGTATTTGTGCCAAGTTTGGTCCTGATCCAACATTGTTTGAGTCCACAGTGCTCTCTGGATGTTGGTGAACTACAACTCCCAAACTCAAAGTCAATGCCCACCAAACCCTTCTAGTGTTTTCTATTGGTCATGGAGTCCTGTGTGCCACATTTGGTTTAGTTCCATCATTGGTGGAGTTCAGACTGCTCTTTGATTGTGGGTGAACTATAAACTCCCAAATGACAAAATCAATTTTTTGACTGATGGTTCCTCCTTGGGTTAGTATTAGTATGTTTTGTGGCCAAATTTGGCAGCAATTTGTCCAGTGGTTAATCCCACAAATGAACAGCTGCTGAGCAAAACCTTTTTTGTGTGTCTTTCTGTTTGTCTGCCATTCCTGCCAGGATATCTATGTTGTGTTCATCGAAACAGGCCCAGGTTTCACACTGAGTGTATAAATACATTTAAAAACATATTAACTATACGTATTACTGTGTTAGTGTGTCATTTTGTGTCATTTTGGTTGGTGGTGTGCCCCAGGATTTTGTAAATGTAAAAAATGTGCCGTGGCTCAAAAAAGGTTGAAAAACACTGTCCTATAGGACTCTCAGGTTTACAGTTTAACGAAAGACATGTTAAATTCTTAGCCAGAAAGCTCTAGTTCACCACCAAAATGCAAACCACAGGATTTCATAGGATACAACTAGGAAAGCTAACAGTGAATCATAGTTCTACAGTGTGGTATGCAATGGCTCCTGGTCTATTTGTACCGGATCTGATAGAAATGTAGTTTGACATCACCTTAATTGCCATGGCTCAATGCTAAGGGATAATGGGAGTTGTAGTTTTACAAGGTTTCTAGCCTTCTGTGGCAGAGTGCATGTGCCTCACCAAAGTTACACTTCCCAGGATCCCTTAGCACCAAGCCATGGCAGTTAAAGTGGTGACAAAATGTATTCATTCAATAGTGTGGATACACCCTCTATCTCTGCCAGTCAAAGTTCAGCACCTTTCTATCAATATCAGAGCTGCTAAGATCAGAATATGAAGTCTTCCAAGCATCTATTATACCACTGAATTATGACGTATGCCACCAATGATTAGGATGAAAATACATCTTTAGCATTTTAAGTCTCTTTATTTTGATACAATAGCCCCCGGTGGCACAATGAGTGACATCCTTTTGCCAGCAGGACTGCTGACTGAAAGGTGGGCAGTTCAAATCCATTGAGTGGAGTGAGCTCCCATCTGTTCGCTCCAGCTTCCCATGTGGAGACATGATAGAAGCCTCTCACAGGATGGTAAAACATCCAGGTGTCCCCTGGGCAACATCCTTGCAGACAGCCAATTCTCTCACACCAGAAGCAACTTGCAGTTTCTCAAGTTGCTCCTGAGATGAAATTTTTTTATATATACAAATAAGTTGCTTAAGATGCACAGAAGTTTTGCCTTTAATGTTCAGATTTCCCTTCTCCAATTGAAGCTGATGTCCAAGGGACAGTAAATTAACATACTTCCCTGAAGATTGCAACGGCACTTTCAAAGCAGTCTCTTGTGTTGACAAACACAGAATTGGGAAGCCAACTGAAAAACACTACACTGTACTGAAGGCAGAATAGTAAAGGACAGTCATGGCAAGCAAGTCGGAATATTTTTCTATGTAATTAAATCTCAGGTAGCATTTTCTATGCTGCCAAAATAAAAGATTGGAAAAGTTTTGAACTGCAAATCCCTGACCTTCCCAGCTAGGATAGTCAGCTGAGAGGGAGATTTCCTCTAGCTTGAAGAAGCCTGGGAATAGAGTCAACACAAACATAAATACAGTCTACCCTCCATATTCACGGATTCTGTATCTATGCATTCAACCAACCACAGGTTTAAAATATTTTCAGCTCCATTTCCCCCCCCAAAAGGCAAACCTTGATTTTGCCATTTCGTATGTATGTAAGAGTCACCCTTTTACTATATGCCCTTGTACATCATGGAACTTGAGCAGCCATGGATTTTGTTATCTACGGGAGTCTTGGAACCAAACTCCAGGAAGACAAAGTATACTCAGTATTGGAATGGGATGCTAGTTGGCAATTGCTGAAAGTACAGTAGAGTCTCGCTTATCCAACCTTCACTCATCCAACATTCTGTATTATCCAACGCAGTCTGACTCCCGCCTGGAACCACAGCTGTTTCAATACATTGCAATATTTTGGTCCTAAATTTGTAAATACAGCAATTACTACGTAACGTTACCGTTTATTGAACTGCTTTTTCTGTCTATTTGTTGTAAAACATGATGTTTTGGTGCTTAATTTGTAAAATCACAACGTCTCTCTCTCGCTCGGCATTACTTCGCGAATGAAGATTCAGGACGGACTCATCCCACGCTTTTTACAAGCGCGCTGATGACTAAAAAGGCCAATCTGAGATAGGCAAGTTCGGTTGCAGAAAGCACAGCAAAAAGTCTCCTTGGGTGATGTTGTTTCCAAGTGGCGGTTCTTTCTGCGTTGTCGTTTCTCTTCGAGACCCATTTGGCGTGTCTTCTCGAAAGAGGCCGCAGCATTGTGGATAGTGCATCTCCATGCCTCCTGATGTGAGGCCAGGGTGGATCAGTGTTGGTGATCAATCTGGCCGAGCCTGAGATGTTGTTTCAGGGAGTCCTTATATCTCTTTTTCGGGGCGCCTCTCTTGTGCTGACCCGTGGCGCACAACGTAATTTGACATTTAATAGGCTTTTCCTTAATCTCTCCTTATTATACAGCGTTTCCACTTATCCAACGTTCTGCCGGCCTATCTATGTCGGATAAGCAAGACTCTACTGTAGAATAAACCCGGATGAGGCAGCCAGCGTCATATAAAGAGTGTCTCACACTGTTTACACCAGTGTTTCCCAACCTTTTTTGAGCCACGGCACACTTTTTACATTTGCAAAATCCTGGGGCACACCACCAACCAAAATGACACAAAATGACACTCTAACGCAGTAATACATATATAGTTAATGTTTTTAAAATGTATTTATACACTCAGTGTGAAACCCGGGCCTGTTTCGATGAACACAACATAGATATCCTGGCAGGAATGGCAGAAAGACACAAACTTCCCACACAGAACTCCCATAACCAAGAGAAAATGCTATAAGAGTTTGGTGGGCACTGACCTTGGGTTTTGGAGTTGTAGTTCACCTATATCCAGAGAGCAGTGTGGACTCAAACAATGTTGGATCAGGACCAAACTTGGCATGAATACTCAATATGCCCAAATATGAACGCAGATGGAGTTCAGGGGAAATAGACCTTGACATTTGGGAGTTGTAGTTGCTGGGATTTATAGTTCCCCTACAATCAAAGAGCATTCTGAACCCCACCAATGATAGAACTGGGCCAAACTTCCCACACAGAACCCCCAGGAGGCAAGAGGAGGTCTCTACTTGGGGAAAGGGAGGCGGGCCTTCCCAATGCATGGAGAGGGAGAGACCAAGTAGACAATCGGTTGGGGGTGTGTGTTTGTAATTTTGTGCCTTTATCGAGGTAGGTTTCTCAGGGTTTTTATACTTCAACACACTATTCTCTCTCTCCCCCCCCTTCCTGTAGGTTCCAATTTTCCACGGCACACCTGATGATCGCTCACGGCACACTAGTGTGCCCCGGCACACTGGTTGGGAAACACTGGTTTACACTATAATCTTCCTTTCCAATATCTCTTCATCCCTCTTGTCCTTCGACGCTGATAGGTCTTAAAGCTTTCTTGCAGTTCCGTTTGGAAAGTTAGAGCATAATTACATGCGAAGGCATACGAATATATGTTATTGTATAACATATTACCCAATCTCGAGGCATGGATGGTCATCATAACACAGAGAGATGGCAATTTGCTGGATCACATACCCAACCACCAGCGGATTCTTCTCCAGTTGTTCTTCATTATAGCAGCAGCAACAGCAAACTCGGCACCAGAAATCCATCTCTGATTCAGCTTTGCAAATCTTGGCTGGTCTTAATATATCCCTGTGACTAGCATATCAAAATGCAATAAATGCAATAAATATGGTATGGGAGTGGGGGAGATTGCCAAGGCAGATGTTAATCCAAAAGAACTGGGCTCAAAAAAGAGGCAGAGTTTTGACATCCTCTTTTCAGACGTATCTACAGGTCATAAGTAGCTATCATGTGAGATAGTTCTTCCATGGCTGAAGGCGTTTCAACACAATGGGCAGCCTAAGACAGTACACTGCGGCCTTGCCATTTATATGGAATGAAAAGTAGGCTTGTTTCCCCCCTTAATTCCAAGGCGAGGAAAAGAGCATAGGATTAAAGGCAAATTGGGAGGTACTGCAGAACCCCATGGAAGGGGGGAGTCTGTGAAAAGACAGGAGAATGAAGTTTCCTCTCTATTCTCTGTTGTTTACTGGAAGTTCTGTAAATTTGTTAGTAAAAAAAATGGGCCACTGCATTTATGTTATCCTTCTTCTGTACATTTCAGTTGTATAAAATGGTTGCCTCATTTAAACCTCACAACCACTTTTGTAAGATTCATAGAATCATAGAAACATAGAGTTGGAAGAGACCTCGTGGGCCACCAGGGGCGGTCTAAGGTAATTGTAAATGGTAAGCGAACATTATTTTGGCGCCCCCCCATCACTTGATAACAAAAGGTATAAGGTATTATTTATTTATTTATTTGCAACATTTTTATCCCGCCCTTCTCAGTGGCTAACAAGGCAACAATTCGATGCCCAAACATACAAGGTACAGAGCCTCCTCTGATGCTCTCACCTCCTCCTCGCGCCGGAACAAATGCGCATGCGAGGACTACGAGCACACACTAGGGCGGAGACTGAGTCAGAGATCCGCCTCCTGAAACAAAACCCCTTTGTCCCCACTCCCCTCTCCTTTTATCTCCGCCCCAACTTCAGCTCCGGAGCAACTGCGCCTTCGCGAAAACCTCTGCGCATGCCCAGAAGCTCCTGTGCGCAGGCGTAGAAGCCTGTAAACACAGCACTCCCTATTCGGCACGCAGGGAGGTTTGCTACAGCGTGGCGTCGGAGCGCACAAGGCCCAAAAGCAGGCAGCCGCTGCCTAAGGAACATCAGCCGGACGCTGTCTGGCGGGCGGGAGAATGTGCCCTTTACCCAGATGGCGCCCCACGCAGTGGCGTCCTTTGCCTACCGGTAGGACCGCCCCTGTGGGCCACCCAGTCCAACCCCCTGCCAAGAAGCAGGAAAATCGCGCCCAAAGCACCCCTGGCAAATGACCCTCCAGCCTCTGCTTAAAAGCCTCCAAAGGAGGAGCCTCCACCACACTTCGGGGCAGAGAGTTCCACTGCTGAACAGCTCTCACAGTTAGGAAATTCTTCCTAATGTTCAGGTGGAATCTCCTCCCCTGTAATTTGAAGCCATTGTTCCGTGTCCTAGTCTCCAGGGCAGCAGAAAACAAGCCTGCTTCCTCCTCCCTATAACTTCCCCTCACATATTTATACATGGCCATCATGCCTCCTCCCAGCCTTCTCTTCTGCAGGCTAAACGTGCCCAGCTCTTTCTCCAGAACCTTGATCATTTTAGTTGCCTTTCTCTGGACACATTACAGCTTGTCAACATCTCCCTTCAATTGTGGTGCCAATTGGATGCAGTATTCCAGATGTGGTCTGACTGAGGCAGAATAGAGGGGTAGCATGACTTTCCTGGATCTAGACCAGGGGTGCTCACACTTTTTCAGCATGCGAGCTACTTATAAAACAACCAAGTCAAAATGATCTACCTACCCACTACTCAGAGAGCAATAAAAGCAAAACAGTGAGAGCCATATAATATATTTTAAGACTGAAATTCAACTAAATGTGAGTATAATAAGCCCTTGAATTTATTCATAATAATGATGATAATATTCATTCAGCCTCTGCTACTACTACTACTACTAATAGTAACAACAACAATAGGTTCCTAGAGTAGAAGGAGACCTCCAAGGGCCATCCAGTCCAACCTCCTTCTGCCATAAGGGAAAAACCTCCTTCAGATGGCCATTCAGCCTCTGATAAAAACACAATCAAAGGGCCATTCCAACCTCCTTCAGATGGCCATTCAGCCTCTGATAATAATAATGGATTCCTGGAATAGGAAACCACCTCCAAGAGCCATCCAGTCCTTCTGCGCCTGGGCGGCGTCGGGAGCCTGAGGGGCGGGGACTGAGTCTTCCTCCCACCCTGCCTGCGATCTACCAGGACGTCCTATCTAATGAGCATCCCTGATCTAGACACTATGCTCCTATTTATGTAGGCCAAAATATGATAGGATTTTTTCGCTGCTGCTTGACATTGTTGGCTCATGTGTAACTTTTTGTCCACGAGGACTCCAAGATCTTTTTCAGACTGTTGAGTCAGACCCCCCCCCCCCCATTCTGTATCATTGCTTTTTTCCCCTGCCTGAGTATATTGCATTTGTCCCTGTTGAACTTCATTTTGTTGGTTTTGGCCCATCTCTCTAATCTGTTAAGATTGTTTTGGATTCTGCTCCTGTCTTCAGGAGTTTTAGCAATCCCTCCCAATTGGTGATGTCTGCAAACTTGTTGCTCATGCCTTCTAACTCTTTTATCTATGTCATTAATACAGATTAAGTAATCCAAGACCCTAATTTGTTAACTATTGTTGTTATTGTTTATTTATATCCCACTTTTTCTCCACAAAGGAGACTCAAAATGGCTTACATTAAAAGCATTTCAAGAGCATTTAAAATATACAAATATTAATAGAATTAATTTATATTTTGGATGCTGAAATCCAAAATCCCTCAGGTGGAATAAACACATGCCATGGGATTGTGGGAATACAGGTTGAATCTTCGCGGTAGAAACTAGCATCAAACTTCCTGATAATCTAAAAATCCAATCTGTTCTCACAGAGGTAGTCACATAAAAAGAACAGAATCTTGTGGGTAGGGAACATGTGACTCTCTAAACGAACACTACAACTCCCATCAGTTTTCCTCTGGTCTGGGCAGGTAAAGTTAATGCCAGAAGTTGGTTACTCATGGTACATGTTTATTGTGGGGTTCATTTCATGAAACTTTATAATACATTTGCAAGTCTTTACAGGTATCACAAGGTCTAGCCACAAGGTTGCTCAGGGAGTAGTATAATCCAGATGTTTGTTGTGGTTACATGGCTTCAAGCTGACTTTGACTTATGGCAACTCTATCATAAGCTTTTCTTGGCAAGTTTCATCTTGAGGAAGTATATCATTGAATTCCACTAAAACTGAGTGTGGCTCTAGGTCACCCTGTGCCTCTCTGGCATTCAAACAATATCATAATGACTCTAATAATCAAGGCAACACTACAACTTCTTTGTAAAGAGCCATCAACAGTGTAAAAGCAAAGGGAGGCCAGGAGAACTAAGGTCCAATATTGACCTTCAATTCAGAGCTGCTGTAGGAATGATGGCAGTAAAATCCAGCGTAAATCTTCCTGCCACACCAGGTATCAGCAGAGAAACAGAAGTTACTCCAGTAGAAATAGAGCTGCAGTGAAGACTGTGAAATAGTGCTTTCCCCCATACTATTTATTTACTTACTTACTGTATTTGTATACTGCCTTTCTCAGCCCGTAGGCGACTCAAGGCGGTTAATAGGGTAAAATTCAATGCCTACAAAAACATAACATATAATAAAAAAACTAAACAAATTAATAAAATATAAATTCATAGTGTCTCCTTGTTAAAAACGTTGTCCGGTCTCATTGTATAGCCGTTCCATTTTCCTATGTCAGTTACTCTGCATTTGGAAACGCTTGTTCAAAAAGCCACGTCTTGACTTTTTCCGGAATGTTAAAAGGGAGGTGGTCGATCTAATGTCTATAGGGAGGGCGTTCCATAGCTGAGGGGCCACCACCGAGAAGGCCCTGTCTCTCGTCTCTGTCAAATGTACTTGTGATGAAGGCGGCAACAAGAGCAGGGCCTCCCCAGATGATCTTAAGGTCCTAGATGTTTCATAAAGGGAGATGCATTCGGACATGTAAGTTGGGCCAGAACCGTTTAGGGCTTTATATGCTAAAGCCAGCACTTTGAATTGTGCCCGGTAGCAAACTGGCAGCCAATGGAGCTGGCACAACAGAGTTGTATCCTACCATCTTTTGGTGGACTGCTTTTTAAAAACTGAGCCTTACAAGTGAAGGAAATGGAGCAATCATCTTACATTGACACATACACCACGCCACAGAGGTTTTTCTCATTAGATTTTATTAGATTAAGTCACAAAGATTTGATGCAAAAGGCATATGTGTTATTAAGTGGCTTTTCAAATGAAACGGGGAGATCCACTCCCCACGCATGTCAAGGAAAAGTTAAGAGTCACAAAGTCCGCAAGCTCCTTTTCACAGTCAGTCTGGAACGCTTACAGACTACCCAAGGCGATTTCACATTGGGATCTCCTGCAAATCTCTCATGGTGGCAAAAAAGAATAATAATAAAGGCTCGAAGGTGAATAGTTTGAAGACATTGATCTGAGTAGGGAACTTCTCGTTGTCTTTTCCATGATTGGAAGGTCATCACCATGTCTTACACCTTTTGCCATTCTGGGCAAGGCCAAACTAACAAAGATCCCAGATGGTGGGAAATGCCAGTCACAAGACTCACTCTACATAGGGTGCAATTCCAACTGTCCCACACAAATAATAAAGGATGGGTGCAGGGATCTCCAGGATTGGGAGAGAGATAGTAGAGTGCAAAGTAAAGGATCCTGAGTGGTGAAAAGAATCAGCCCTAAAGCTTGCTGGGGAAATCTGGTAGGCTTGATAGTGGCCTTGTTTTGAGGAAGCTAATCATACCTCACCTAATAAATCTGCCTTCTTACAACTTACTTAGGACTAACCTCATGGCCTAGAAATGCACTAGAGTGGAAGCACAAGGAGACTTGTCTCAGTTCAAATTCTGAAGTTTAAAATACACATCTGAATTTGAGTGACATTTTAAATTGTATCTAGTTCAGGAAGCTGCTCAGATGGCTAACCAGCCAAACCAAAGCCATCCCTAGCTCCCCATTCCCATGTTCACAGCGTGTGCAGATACAATAGGTTGGTTTGGTGTGTCAGGGATATTGCACATATTAAAACCACAAGCATTACACAGCTGTCTGAATTTCTCTCCCTCTCCCCTTCACAAACCAAACCAAACTCTTACTCTAAACCCTACCTTTTTAAAGGTGCTGAAATGTCATGGACAATGTCTAGCAATGAGACCATGGCCGGATTACCCATGAGGCCAACATAGGCCATGGCCTAGAGGCGCATGCTGAGGAGGGGCGCAGATCACGGACCAAAAAAAAAAGTAAAAAACTGGTCCGCGCCCCTCTTTCCCCCTTTCGAATGCCCCTCCTCACTCCTCCTCCCGGCAAAGTCTCTCGCTCTCTGGGCAGCGGCGGGGCCCTCACATTGATCCATTGATTTGCCTGCGGGTCTCTGGCTGGCCTGACCTCCTGGCTCCCGGGGAAGCCATCTCCATGGCGACTCGCCCAGCTCCCCCGACGGCAGACTGTAAATTCCTGCAGCCAGAGCCAAGCGGCAGAGTCCGGGAGAGGGCGGTGGGAGGGAGGGGAGAAGGAGGAGTAGGAGGCAACTAGGAGGAAAGAAAGTAAAGAAAGGAGGGAGGGAGGAAGGAAGAGGGGAGCACGAGGCCACACCAACCCAGGCTGGCTTCTGCACTCTCGGACCAAACCGGGGCGGCCTGCTTGGCCAAAAAGAGCTGCGGGAGGGGGGGAAGGATCAAGGCCAGGGTCTGGCTCTCCTGCCTTCGGGAGCAGCCGAACAAAAGCCGCACAAACCCCAACCTGAATCCTACCTCCGGGCCTGAATGAGACACAAAGATCTGCAGAGATTTCTCCTATAGCCCTTGCACCATCACATCATGATCTGTCTACCCAGTAATAGGAATAGGGTTAGACAGAGAAACAACACTTCAAAAAACAACTTTGCTGGGCTTGCAAATGTGTTTGTTGGACAGTGTAATTTTTCAGGTCGGAAATAAATGTACCAACAGTTTAAGCAACAGATAAGGGCAATTTAGGATGTTTTGGTGGAAGGGGGGCAAAAGGAGGGTCTAAACTGCCTTCTGAACACTTGCTTTGCTTATAGCTCTGTCCTAAGTAAACTCCACACATTTGTATGATGCTCCCAACCCACAGTGAATGATACAAGAAGGGCAATAGGAAGAAGCAGACAAGATAAGATGAGAAGTTTCCATGAAAGCCTGCTCCCACACACACTCACACATACACACAAATTATATCTAAATAGAAGGGGCCTTAAAATTGTGGATCTTGGCATTTGTTTTCAAGACAATTCTGACAAAATATATTTAGGAACTCCAGGGACTGTCGCCACTGTATAAGGCTCACTTTAGGCGGACTTACTTCACAGTCTTTGTTGTGCACAGGATAGAAGAGAAATTAGAAAAAAACGCATTGTTAAACAATACAATCAGGACAGATATCAGCTTGATGTCCCTTCGAAGTTCAGGTACTTCACTGGTAGAAGGTATTCCTTCCTCTAATTGTCTCCTCTTCAAGGATATGGCCAACTATATCCATATGTTTGGGTAATTGATCCTCCAAGATGCAGTGGTAACTACGCTGAATAGATAGCCCTTCAGGAAGGATGGCGTTTTGACACAACAGCAGGCTACAAAACTGGCTCAGAAAGTAAACCTTCGACCTTTGCACCCAGGCCACATCACTGAATGTGCAGGATTTCTTGATGCCATTCTTCTGTTATGGAAGGCATTTGAATAATGTTATGAAAACATAGCAAGGACCGCATGATCATGCCCAGGGAGGCAGGGGTTCTGAGGACAGAACATAGGCAGAAAAAGGGCTAGAGAGATAAGTACATAGCAGATTCTGGAAGCATGATCATGAAGGAATTTGGCACATCTTAATTCAGAAATGGCTCAACTTCTAGTAGCAATGCTAGCTATGATCATCACTGGAAGACCTGAAGAGGCCTCCTTCATGCTTCTAATTTGAACTGATTCAGAATTTGGACCATCAGTGCTCATGCCTTCTGCTTGCCATTTGACCATCTTCTCATCTCTTTCCTTGGTCAGTCTACTGAAGACAATTCAAAAGCTCTTCAGTTTCACCCCCAAGATCAGCTGCAAGATACAACCTTCCTTCATTAGTTGGAAGAAAAGAGACTCCAGTTCTTTGGACCTTGCTGGCTTGTTTGAGTACGCTCAAAAGGCAATGTCACAGCAAGCTGCTGAAAAGCTAAGACCGGGTCATGACCTCCATAACCCGTTTGCGTAGGTGGAACACAAACTCTGTCATGGTAGCAGACAAACTTTGGTTGATAAGGTACCGGGGGAGCCGACCCTACAAGAAAAAAACAGGCAGTAGTCAAGAGAACCAATAAGAGCATACTGGTCTATTTAGCCTAGTACTGGATACTTTGACTTATAACTGTTTTTGAGGGCCTCAAAGCAGAACGATAGCATGCTCTCTTTCCGAACACCATTTTCACTAGAGATACCATAGACCAGGGCTGCCCAGGAAGTTGATCGCGATCGACTGGTTGATCCCAGGACCGAAGGAGGTCGATCCCAGCCGGATGGGGCACTTCTAGAGAGGGCGGAGCCATGCAGAGCCAAGCCCCGCCCCAAGCCCCTGGCTTCAGCGCTACACTTGGCACTTCTCCAGGCTTGAGGAGGGTAGTGCCAAGCCAGTAATGGCTAGCTATGCCACCACTGGCTTGGCACTACCCTCCTCTAGCCTGGAGAAGCTGTGGTAGCGCTAAAGCAAGAGGGGGGAGGGGGCGGAGCCAGGCCATGCCAAGCCCTGCCTCCTCCCCGGCTTCAGCGATACCACAGCTCCTTCAGCCTTGAGGAGGGTAGTGCCAAGCCAGTAGTGGCTAGCTATGCCACCACTGGCTTGGCACTACCCTCCTCTAGCCTGGAGAAACTGTGGTAGCGCTAAAACCAGAGGGGGAGGGGGGGGGAGTCATGCCACGCCAAGCCCCGCCCCCTCCCCCAGCTACAGCTCTACCACAGCTTCTTCAGCTTTGAGCAGGGTAGTGCCAAGCTAGTAGTGGCTAGCCATGCCACCACTGGCTTGGCACTACCTTCCTCAAGCCTGGAGAAGCTTTGGTAGAGCTAAAGCCAGAGAGGGGCAGAGCCAGGCCGCTCCAAGCCCCGCCCCCTCCCCTGCTCCGCCCTGCTTCTCTCTTGGTAGATCTTTCTGACTTGGTTTTATTATATGTAGCTCGCATGCTGAAAAAGTGTGGGCACACCTGCCATAGACTGACACTTGATAAATGTGGCAGACAAAGGGGTATGTGTGTGTCTTAGCTATCTAACATGGAACAGTTTGAAGAGGCTGGAATTTTACTAAGGAAGCCAAAAGAGGTTAAGAAAGAAGGGAGGGGGGAATTGGAAGAGTTGAAAAGAAAACTGAAATTCTCTGCCAATCAAAACAGCAGCACAACAGAGATTTTAGATAGGAAACTGAGGGGATGGAAATAGGAGAAGGTTCAAAAGAAGGACTTTATGACGGGAGGGAGGCGGGAGGGAGAGCGCAGGAGGGAAAGGGAAAATTGTTGTGGAGAAATGGAATGAAGATAGATAAGAGGCGCCAAGAGAGAAGGACAACGGAAGCAGAGACGGTCTGGATGGAAAGAGGGAGCATGCATGTGCATGTTTTAGAAACTTTAAGAACCTGTACTGAACTTGCTGACCAAAAAGTCAGTGGTTCAAATCCAGGGAGCGGGGTGCACTCCCGCTGTTAGCCCCAGCTTCTGCCAACCTAGCAGTTTGAAAACATGCAAATGTGAGTAGATCAATAGGTACCGCTTCAGTGGTGCTCCATACAGTCATGCCGGCCACATGACCTTGGCGGTGTCTATGGACAACACCGGCTTTTGGTTTAGAAATGAAAATGAGCCCCCCCCCCCCCCCAAAGTCGGACACAACTAGACTTAATGTCAAGGGAAAACCTTTACCGTTTACCTTTACTATAAAAAGGCTCTATATGATGGTAAAATGTATTTAAAATGGGACCCCCCATATACAATCGTAACATTCCTTTAGAAAAGTGAGCTTTTTTTTGCCACAAACTGCATATCACTTACTCCACATTTCATAAAGTACTTGTTGTCAGAGAACACCACCTTATCACTGAACCCTAACAAGAGCCTGAAAAATTGATTTTTTTGGACTACAGTCCTTTTTTTTGTGGTTAAGATAAAGTACAAAAGGGCAAAAAATGTTTTACCTTCAGGTCTGTATTGAGAATCCAGATCAAAGTGCAGATGTTTGGATTAGTGGGGCATTTCAAAGCAACAAAACCTCCAGGACCATTCTCTGCTCTGGGAAAAGACAACGGCAGAAGAAATGGTGAGAAGAAAGTCACAACAGAAGCAAGGAGATTATCTAAGTATTTTATTTATTTATTTATTTACTTTATTTATATTCTGCTCTTCTCACCCCGAAGGGGACTCAGAGCGGATTACAGAACACAGACTTGCAGACAATCCCTGCAGTTCAACATATGATATGTAAACATGTGACATTTATCACAGTACAGTACATACATTTTTACATTTATACATATATGGACAAACAGAGGCAAACTTTCTGGCCACCAGTGGGAGCCGACACACTCCTCATCTCTCTCAGCGTTATAGTAAAGTGGTCATTAACGACAAAATCTTGATTGCTATCCTTAACAGTTGTGGCTCAAAGCAACAAACATTACAATAATGGAAATATTAAATACAAATGCTTTTCTCCTGCCTCATCCATCAGGGAGAGTATTTTGAAATGTATTTGTAATGACACTGTTACAGAGCTATGTATTAAAAGTTCAGATACCTCCCACTTCCTCCTACTTAAAACCTAGCTAAGGTCCCATCTACACCGCCATATAAAATCCAGATTATCTGCTTTGAACTGGACTAAATGGCAGTGTAGACTCATATAATCCAGTTCAAAGCAGATAATCTGGATTATATGGCAGTGTAGAAGGGGTCTGAAACTATTCTTATGGTGGGCCACCATAAGAAGAGCCTTAAAGACAAGTTTGCCAAAAGTAAGGAGGAAACATTTAGAGCAGGGCTCACATATAGATCAATTCATGAGGGGGATTGAATTGTCATGGATACATTGAATTGAAGTCAGGGCACAAAGAATTTATAAGTTATAAAAGTTATAAAAGGCTGTGTATGCTATGGAGGCTGGTGAATGAATGTCTTCCAATTCAGTGACTTTTTACTGTTGTACAAAAAACAAGTTTTGAAACTTTAATGATTTCCCATCCTTCTGTTGGAAATTGTCTCGATAGGGCATAGGGGAGAATGGCAGTATCGCACAAACAGCAAGGGGTAAACTAAATTCTTTCCCAGAGCATGTTGGGGATAAGAGCTACCTCCATTTGGTTTCCTACTCCTGATGTTAGATGCAGAACACTTATTCTAATTTCTCAAATATTTCAAACACTATCAATCCAGTCTCCTTGAAAAAGACAAGGAGACTAGACACACTATATTTCATCATGTGTTCTGATGTGCAAAAAGGACACTGCCCTCCTTACAGATTTTCCCAGAAGCTGAATAGTCCGTGAGCTAAAGGCCAATGAGCTTTTAATGCTATTACTCAGAAAAATGAAGATGGTAAGCAAATACCCACCCTGGCTAGTCACCTGAGGCAAAGGCTCTGAGAACAACAAAGAGACCTTGTTGTTGGGAGATGCTAGGGCAGAAGTTGAGCTTGTCACAAGATAGCAGCTAGAAGAGACCAGATACTCAGTAGGCATTGCTGGAGAGAGATCTCCTTGAAAAGCAGCCCTTGGTGGATAACCCAAAATCCCTTACTTCTTTAGGATCAAGGCTTATTAAATGCTCACATCAAAACAAGAATATTAGAATCAAGAAGAGGCCAGAAGGGCCATGCAAGTATACCCAATCAAAGCACTGCTGGCAGATAGCCACCCAGCCTCTGTTTACAAACCTCCAGAGAAGGAGGCTGCATCACAAGCAAATGCCAAACAGCTCTTACTGTCATAAGTCCCCCCGTCCCGCTAATGTTTAGGTGGAATCTCTACTCTTATAGTTTGAATCAACTGCACCGGGTCTGGTTCTGAAATACTCAAAATCAATGAACATTCGATCCTCTGAGTGATGAACGTTTCTGGCTATGGACATGTGCAAATAGAACACACTATCTGAAAAACCCTAGCCTACTAATTTTATAAAGTTTTATAATGATTTCTCATCTATTTTAGATGAATTTAACAGCAGTTTAGCTGAATAATTAATTTCACACTTTTCAAAGTAAACCGTTTATGAACAAAAAGTACAAAGTACAAAGGGGATTTATTATGAGACAAGACAAGCCTTCCCCAATTAAGAGTATTTCAGCATGGCCAGGATTCTGGGAGCTGTCCCAACACTTCTTGGGGGTACCAAGAACACCTGCATGCAACCTCGTCATGCAGCTACTTTAATGGCCACAACGCCCATCGCCCAGGTGAGGCAGGGGTTGCCCTGCCTCACCTGCCGCCTGCTGCTTCCGGCCACTTATTCTATCAGCCCACTTTGGTTGGGAATAAATACTTATTTTAAGCTGTTTTATTGTACTTATATTTGAATTGTTTAATTGATATGTTATGTTTATTACTGTATCTTTAAATTTATATGCTAACTGTTTAAATTGATAAGTCATGTTTATTATTCTACTAGCTTGGGGACCCGGCGTTGCCTGGGTTGAGAAATGTATTAGTTGGTCTTTAGCAGTGATTTATGTGGCTCGCAGTTGTGTCAGGAAGTTAGTGAAAGTCATGGTCCACCCTCCTCCAAACAGCACCAGGATGTAAAGTGGGTCATGGAGGCTCTGTCTGCTAAGTTTGGCCTTGATCCATCATTATTGGGAGTGGCAGCGATATCATGTAATTACTGAAGGTACTGCAAGTCCCATCACCTGTGGTCTGTCCTCCTCTCAACTGCACCAAGATGTAGAGTGGGTCATGGGGGCTCTGTGTGGCAAGTTTGGCCTTGATCCATCATTATTGGGAGTTGCAGTGGTGTCATGAAAGTACTGAAGGTACTGCAAGTCCCATCACCTGTGGTCTGTCCTCCTCTCAACTGCACCCGGATGTAGAGTGGGTCATGGGGGGGTGGGTGTTAGATAATATCATTTAGTTAATTAGTAACATTATTTATTAGAAAAAAGCCAGTCTTTGATTCAGTTTGTATTAGTGCTCCCATTAGAAAATACATAACAATGTGGATGAACCTCAATTCCCAGAACCATGGATCAATCCTCACTAGACCAGGCCTGTATACACAGCTGGCCATGTTGAGTCTGTGTGCCAAGTTTGGTTGAGATCTGATGTCGGCTGGGGTTAGTACTCTCTGTATAAGAGTGAACTACAACTCCCATATGCCAAGGGCAGTCACCCCTGAACCGTATAGTTGGTCATGTTGAGTCTGTGTGCCAAGTTTGGTCCAGATCCAATGTTGGCTGGGTTCAGTGCTCTTTGGATGCAGGTGAACTACAACTCCTATAAATCAATGTCAATTCCCCCGAAACCGGGTCATTGGGGCTCTACATGCCAAATGTGATGCAGATCTATTATTGAAGGGGTGTGCCTTGATGCAAGGTGAACTACAACCCCACCATGTTGAATCAGTCCCCAAACCCATGCAGTCTGTTCAGTTGCTGATCAATTCCTCTCTGCTGTGTGCCACAGGAAAGGGTAGGAAAGGGTTAAGGGAGAGGCAGTGGGTGGGGTGATGCAAATTCCACAGTAATGGAGAGAGAAAGGAATCCTGGGATGCCTGGCTGTGGTGGAGGAAACACCTAAAATCTAGGGGAAAATGCTCCCTGAATGAAAGTATTTCTTGGATGGTGGGTCATAGTGTGTGTGGAGGACATTGGAAGGGTTTGGGCCAAGGATTCATGGCACTCACTATAACCTGTATTGTCCATGAAGGGAGTGCCTCGGAGGCTTCTCAGCACTTGGAACTATAGCCTGTTTGTGGAGGCCGGAGGCTGTCTGTGTAAGTGGACAACTCCGCCACATACATACATACACATTTTTCACTTTTATTATGTGTATAGATGTGTAATACGGCATTGTATGTAAGCTGCCCTGAGTCCCCCACTGGGCTGAGAATAAATGTAGTATAATAATAATAATATATTTGGGGAAAGTCGAATAATTAAGGAACTGAAGTTTATAATGGCGAAAAGAGAGTAAATAATGTTAGTTTGTTCAACTTAGCAAGCATCCCATATTTTGATCCATATGAGGATAAACTAAGACTGATTTCAGACTAGTATTACTCTTGAATGTTGCTCAAGCATTCTTCTCCTACAGAAAAAGCTGTGCAGTATTCTTTTTATTTTATTGCTGCAATTCTATTGCTCCAGTCAACACTACTGCTAAAACTAAACAAGTTCAGGAAAAATGCCTGAAATAATGGGACTGGTGAGTATCACTTATTCAACATTACAGTAATTACTTTATATAAACCGGATATCCTCTAGTAGGCTTCTATGAGCACCTCCTCTGTTCACATTACATTACAAAAAGTCACCAACAGTTCAATTCTCCAGACTATTGACAGAATTGATTGCAACTCTTTATGGTTTTTCCTGAATGAGGTGCCTAGTTTATTCTTATCATTGGCTGTCTCCCGTCTCTTGTTTTGATCTTATGGGCTGCCACAAAAGAGTGTTATATCCTTAAAGGTGACTTAAACACAATTTGAAAATATGCAGATACATACCGGACGTATTTGGAACTAGGTGGACGTGCATTGTGAACAGCTGCCATTCCTGATGAAATGTATCGATCTCTCCTTCTCTCAATCCGACGGACATTTACAAAATCCCTTGGAGGACAGAAAAAGAGATCAACCACTCATTCAGAAAGAAGCATGCCTGAGATGTAGTCCAAATGAAATGAGAATTCACCTGGGTGACACAACGCCGCCTGCGGCCCCAGCTGCCACGTCATAGGATATCGATGTGTTATCGTCAACCCGTTGCAAGATCTGAAAAGAAAAAAATAGTCTCTGCTGATACAAACCAATGTGGAATGCAAGAAATTCAAGATCTGTGATGATGCCAGAGATCTGACAGTCATTTTCTATCACCTTCACTGAAAAGATATCCAGTTACCGGGGGGGGGCGCAAATCACGACATTTGTAAATCATGGGTGCATTTCTGGACTATAATTCCCAGATTCACCAGTTACTGTTACCAATGAAGTTTGGTCTAAAATAATTTACGTTTTGCAAGCTCTATTTAGACTTTACCTGAAGTTTTATAATTGAATTAGACAATACAGAAGGCAATTATTCCTACTGGCAGGAACTCACAAGTGTAGAATGAGACCCCAAAACAACAAGAAATTTGAAGTCAGAATGAGGATTGCGTTTACCCATATTTATATTTGTAAACCCTTGTCACACTTCACTTTTATTTCATCTACGAGTGCAAATATTTGGCCTCCATAAGCATTCAACTTCCCCAAAGGTAAGTAACAGGCAGCAAACTGTCAAAACCATGTCTTTATATAAACCTAAGGTAGGATCATATCTCGACTACTGTATACAATAATGATCATCACATCTCAAAAGGGATATTCGAGAAGTGAAGAAAAGGTCAACCAAAACAACTGAAGGCTAATCATAGGGGCCCAAGGAGGATTTACCATGTTTCAGCCTCTTACAACTTAGAAAAATAAGATTAATAAAGCAGAGGTGAAACTTGCACCGCTATTGGATGACAGCACCCAGGGTCATCCTATAGAGTGGAGTGGTATAAGATTCAAAATAGATAAAAGGGAGTACTTCCTCACATAGGACTGAATTAAACTATGTGATTTATTGCCACAAGAATCAGTAGTGGCTGTCAACTCAGATTGCTTTAAAAAGGAATTAAATCCTGATACCTAAGACTATCAATAACTAGTTTTCGGGACTGTGGCGCAGCTGGCTGGGAGTCAGCTGCATAAGAGCTCTACTGACCAGAAGGTCATGAGTTTGAGGCCTGCCCGAGTCGGGGTGAGCTCTCGCCCAAATTATGTAGCTCGTTGTTGACCTTTGCAACCTGAAAGACAGTTGCAACTGTCAAGTAGGAAATTTAGGTACCACTTTGTGGGGAGCTAATTTAACTGATTTACGAGGCCATAAAATCTCTAGGAAGTATGAAAAAGAATGAAGAATGTGACAGCTCCCCCTGGTGGCCAGAAGCTGGAATGTTAAATTGCCTCTGAGCTGTATGTTGTATGTCTATGGCATTTAATGTTTGCCTGTATATGTACATTGTGATCTGCCTTGAGTCCCCTGTGGGGTGAGAAGGGCAAAATATAAATGATGTAAATAAATAAATAAATGAGTTTATATTATTTATTTTTATCTGCTTTTCTCTCATGGTAGGGATTCAAAGCAGTGCAGTGTTAAAAGCAACAAAAATTACAGACAAAAATTCAACAAAAGGCATCATAAATAAATCAAACAGATTGATATGATATGAAAATATTCATAATAACTACTAGCTGTTGATAGTCTTTGATGTCATAGTTTAATTTCCAGTATTGGAGGCAGCATACAGGTGAAAACCAGTTGCTGGAAGATGGGCATAGCATGCTATTGCACTCATGTGCTATTTGTGAGTGGCCATTGACATTTGGCTGGCCACTGTGAGAATGGACTGTGAGGTAAAAGAGGTTTTAAGGTCTAAAGACAACCACTATTTCCAACTAGACTATTCCACAGTAAGTCAACATTTATATGTTGATTCAACGAGTTCCATGCAGTTTCTATGCTGTTCAAGACAGTAAATAGAAATGGAAAGATAAAGAAACAGCAATAAAAGCCCTTGCGTGCCAACCATTATCTCCAAAACAGAATTAAATTTAGCTTGGCACTTCCTTTCTAGTAGATAACAGTTCAGAGAAATGGAAGTCACACACAGAAGTTATGCTTGGAGGCTAGAGTCAACTCATGCCAAAGGTAACTTTATCAGAGGAAGACATAAAGAAATTCAGTAGCACCTTTATCAATGTGCCAGAGATGTTTAGAACTATTTACCTGGCATGCCAACAACGTTTTATTCCACAGGACCATCTTCTCTGGCTGGAGGATCATCTCCTGGTAGATGATCTCAGGAGGACATTGTAGAACTGCCTGCAAATTAAGGAGCGTTGTTCATTCCACAAATCTTTTAGTAGCTCTGCCTAAAGAATTCTACAGGACTGGTTTACAGAAACACTCTTCAACCAAGTGCCTTTCATATGTAGTGGACTGTTATTCCCTGGAAGCATGTTGGTTGAGAATGATTGTGGAAGCCCACATTTACGTGGTTTATAGTTTATTTAAAGAGCAAGGAATAAGATTCTCAAGAGGGTACTGAAGTTCACCAAAGCCAATGGAAAATAAACAAAAAACCCTGGTTAAATATCCCAATTTTCTTACAAGAGAACAGTATTTGGTTAAGAACCAAGCACCAAACAACCCACCCACACCATTACCTCACCTAGAGACCCAACAAAGTTTTTCTTCTAGACCTTTCTTCATAATTTGTCTGTCCCAAGGTGACGGGAGATGAGAAAGAATAAAAAACAATTGTGGCTTCAAAAAAACATCTGATTCAGGGCAAACTCTCTAGAAGAAAGGCAAAAGCCATCCCGGCACCTTACCTTGAGAATAAAAATCCTGCCATGGTATGGCATTTCAAGTGAGTGAACTGTGTCACCAAATTCCTGCAAGAAACAAACACGGAAGGCATGTGAGTGCTGCAGGGCAGAGCAGCTTCTCAGTATCATTTTAATGAAAACATGCAGGGCTATATCACCTTTTCCCAATTTAATTTAGTTGGATTTCTAGTCTGCCCAATGCCATACTAATATTCTAATTTGCCTGCCAAGTGTCAATGTGAACAATGGCTTATGCTGCTAATAGATGTACAGGATGGGTTGGCAATGTGGAGGCTGCAAGCGGCCCTCCCAAATCCCCAAATTTTGTGACACCAATCTTTCTTTGACCTCATATAGTAGTGATTCCCACATTCTGGCTATTTTCCTATGTTTTAGGATTTTTTCCCCTTTATTTTTTTTTAACTTGCAGGGGTATTCTTTAAGCCTATATAGATTTTGTAATCAAAATTCTGCCAAGTGCTAAAATTGATGGTTGGGATCCTTAGAGATCATCAACTTCTTCACATTTTTTCTTCTTTTCACCTTTCACATAACTTCTTGGGCTCAATTAACCAACTTCCTCCTCCCATTCCAATTTAAAGTTTAGGGATGTGGAACAAGCAGCCTGAGATAGCACTGGCAAACACCTGGTGTCTTAAGCAATGGTTAAGAAATGGAAAAATGCCTAGTTCCTCAGTGCCAAATATGACCCAGACAGCCTTAGTGGGTCCTGCCTAGAGCTGAAGAAGTCTCGGTTTCCAGCTCCAAGTATGAGGAAAAAACAGGTCAAGGTCATGGAACTTTTCCAGCCATCTTTGTACCATACAGAATCCACTTTACTATTAGCAATAGAAACAATCTGTAACAGGAATATATTTCCAAGATCATCTTAGGATGGGATTGGTTTGGGAAGTAGACACACATACCAGCTTGCTCTCTCTGAAAATTAAACATTGCTTTATCTCTCAAGTCTGTTTCATGCTAGGAGGAAGACATTTAGAACAGGCATGATGGAAGAATTGAGAGGACTTATCACCTCATGGTCCTACTACGATGCAACTTGAGCCCTGCTACATGCAGAATGGAGGACCTTCTTATGGCAACACCACTCCAAGTGGCCAGCTACTGGCCAAAGGACATTTAATAGAATACCAAGTCTGCAAACTTTGTGTTTTGTTTGTTTGTTTTTAATGCAATACAACTGTTTGGTTTGCTCCTGACACAATAAATAAAATAAAACCCCATGGTGAGGTTTCCCATCTTTGGAGAGTGTTTTAGTAGAAATGTGTGCTAAATGACATTCAGAAAGATTGGAATAACCCTCATTTTCTGTGTTCTGCAGCATTTAGTAATACTTCTATTCTTAAATCACCAAGGAATCACAAACTTACAGTGCACTTCTCAAATGTCCAGTTCTCTTCCTGAGCTAAAATTTGATCCATCACCTCCATTGCGACCTTTCCTTGCCGGACATATTCCCTCTCCTGGAACAAACCATGACATACAGTTAAGCATTACCCAGTCCTAGTTCCAATATATTCTGATTATCTCAGATTTCATAGACTCCATCTCCATTTTGTCTCGCAGGACAGAGAGGGGGTGGTACTGTGTTGCTTGTCAACATTTACAGAAAAGTTACCACTGCAGGTTTACTAAAGTACTGTCCTCAATGCAAATGGAAGCAACTCATGGGAGAAAGTGTGTTAAGCAAAAGTTATTTGGGGAAGAAACATTAATCAGCTATACAACGTTGTCAAGTAATTGATTATGTTTCCAAAAAATGGAAAATAGTGCTCTATAGGAAAAAAAGCCCCTAACACACACTTTATTTTTAGAAGTTGCACAGAAGGATCAATTCCTTTGTCTTGTACAGGCTGCAATGCTTCTTCCAAGCTGGTGATTGCTTTATGCATGATATGGGTCTACAGAAGGCTTGGGCAAACTTGGCTCCTTTTGGTGTTTTGGACTTATTTATATATTGATTGATTTTATATGTCGCCATATAAAATCAATCAAGAGCGGCTTACAACAAAGCAAGATGACAATATAACAGCATAATCATAAAACTCCCAAGTACAGTTAAACCATCAACAATTTTAAAGTTAAAAACCACATTCAAATGCCAGACGAAATAAATGGGTTTTACAAGCCCTGCAGAAGGGCAAGAGATCCCGCAGGGCCCGAACTTCGACTGGCAAAGCATTCCATAACAATGGGTCCACAGCGGAAAAGGCTCTGTGTCTAGTCGATGTTAGGAAGATGATTTTAAAACTGGGAACCTCCAGCAGATTCAAGTCCTCAAAACGAAGTGATCTCCAGGGTTGGTAGGGGGTAAGACGGTCCCTCAGATACGCCGGCCCTAGACCATGTAAGGCCTTGAAGGTTAATTCCATCACCTTGAAGGTGATCCAGGTGCTCTATTGGTAACCAGTGAAGCTGCTGCAAAATAGGTGTTATATGACACCTCACAGGAGCCCCTGTGAGAAGTCTAGCAGCAGCATTCTGGACGAGTTTAAGTTTCCGGATCACGGACGAGGGTAGGCCTATGTAAAGAGGATTACAGTAGTCTAGTCTTGAGATGACTTCAACTCCCACAATTCCCAACAGCCTACTGGCAATGCCTACTGGCAATGCCTGGTCTAAAGTGACCATATAATACAGATTCAAACTAAAACATCTGCAGAACGAGAAAAATTTGGCATTTCCGGGGTTTGAGTGGCCCGTCCTCCCATTAGTTGAACTTCTCTGAACGATATATACCCACTGAGGAGCAACACGCCTCTGAGGAAGTCAAAATAACGGCCCTCAGCAGGCAGGGAGAGCTCCCGCCGTCAGGCGACCTTTTACCGCTGTTATCACTTACCTGTGAACAACGGACCCCTTTGTTCCATTCCTGGCAACTGCCTGTCTACCCTTCATACTTAGGACGCCCTGTAACTCTTCCCGGACTACCCTATCCAACATCCTTTGCGGGACGCCATTGCGCGCTTCCCCGCCTGAGTTTAGAACAGTTCGGCGTGCAGAGCCGTCCCGGCTGGACTGACGCCCAGAATTCAACAGCGGCTAGCCACTGCGCATCGCTGGCGCACTACAGCGCTCTTCACTGCCTTAGCGTCACCAGCCCCCTCTTCCAGCTTGACTCAGCACAACAGGGATTCTCTTTTCTACGACAGTTCACGGACTCCCATTGTGGTATTATTGTTTTTGAACTGTTTATCTCTACAGGAAGGACGAATATTTTCTTTCTGTATACTTGACTCCTTGATTATAGAACGATTATTTTGCCATTGTGCTTTGTATTCTTTGAACTACACTGTTACTTCCATTGTATATATATAGCGACACTGCTATTGTGGTTTGCCCACGTATATATGTGTACCCCATTGTGGAGACTGACACTTACTGCATTGCAATCTTACTAATATAATTGATTTTACTGATATTGTTTATTGTGCTTATTTGCTCACCTGACCAGTTTTTGAGCTTATGTTATACGGTGTTGCCCCCTGTTTATTTCTTCTTCTTCTTCTTCTTCTTCTTCTTCTCTTTCTGAACATAGCCAAGCCCTCAAATAATGGGAACATTGGCATCTCAACTCATGATACAGGGATAAAGCACCTATGTAGCAACTTTGGGAAGATTGCAGCCACTAATTTAGACTGCAATGGAATTATACTGCCCCCAAGTGGCAAACAGGATGACAACGCTTTTCAGGGAGCACACTTTTCAGCCCTCTTGAATTTGCCAAATCAAGGCATATTTCTCCTGTTTTATGAAGCCAATGACCCTGATTTCAAAAAGGGTAATAGTACTGAGGATTCTGCTGCAACAATCACTTTCCTACACAATTTCAGAGGTTTTGAAACATTTATACAATTTTTATAATAGTTATGCCCAGGGCTGGATGAAGATAAACAAATCACAAGAAACCATTGAGATTTTCCCTGGAAGTTGTCTGGTTCAGAAAGCAATAAAGGAAACATTCATCCAAGTATAATAATGGATATACAGTTATTATGTCTGCAGTTGTATTAAATTATGAATCCAGTGCACTCTTGTACAGGCTTATCAAAAGTTAATAATTACAGGAAAGGAGCATGAACAACATCTACTATCAGAATCCACAAACAGGGCATGTTTTCAGCTTGTAAGCATCAACTTGGATGCCATGGATGACAAGGAAATCAATGTTGAATCTGTAGTTTGCATGCCAGGCCTCTCATTATCCATGCACAGGTGTTTCCGAGAATACTAATATCAATAAAGAGTTTTATGGATGGCTATGGAGAATATAATATTTACTGATGCCTGGACTCTCTGCATCTTCTTTTCCTTAATCTCATTGCTTTATTTTTGCTGTCTCTTCGACCAGGAATACATGATTTATTATATATGCAGCAAATTTTGTAAGGTTTGAAATGCTGCATATCATATTACATACCCCCATTTCATAAAGGCAAGACAATATTACACCTATATTACAGGCAGAAACAGAGAAACAGGCACTTGACATATGCGAATGTGTTTGTACAGCTAAAGGAGCCCCCGGTGGCGCAGTGGGTTAAACCACTGATCTGCTGAACTTGCTGAAAGGTTGGCGGTTTGAATCCGGGGAGTGGGGTGAGCTCCCACTGTTAGCCCCAGCTTCTGCCAACCTAGCAGTTTGAAAAAAAGCAAATGTGAGTAGATCAATAGGTACCACTCCAATGGGAAGGTAACAGCACTCCATGAAGTCATGCTGGCCACATGATCTTGGATGTGTCTATGGACAACACCAGCTCTTCAGCTTAGAAATGGAGATGAGCACTACCCCCCAGAGTCGGACACGACTACACTTAATGTCAAGGGGAAAACCTTTACTTTTACCTTTTGTACAGCTAACCTAAAGTCTTAACCATGTATTTCCTGATTCACAGCTCACGTGATATCAGTCTTACAGCATTTCTCACTTCAATTGAAAGAGAGGCTGCAAGTCATATTGGTGATTTGGTCTGTTTGGACAGTGTTTGAATGTTGTAAGCTGCCCTGAGTCCCCCTCTGGGGGTGAGAAAGACAGGATATGAATGTCTGAAATATCTCTTTCACTGTCAAGTTTAGAATGAAAAAAGTAACAGGTTCTCATCCCCTCCTATACCCAGAAGTAAGGTTATGTTACAGTACTCCTATGCGTCATATAGAGAAAAAGATGGTAGGTAGGCTTGGTGAAAATGTGGCCTGGGAGATATCAAATAATAACCCCCACCATCCCTCACCAACAGTTATGCTGAGTAAGTCTGATTGGGGATGGCTTCCAGTAACATCTGGAGGGTCTCAGTTCCCACAGCCTGATGTTCAAAGTCAAGGGATTAATTTGCAAAAAATATCCAAGGATCTGCATTTCTGTTTTCTTACACCAAGACCCTAATAAAAGGTTTCCCCATGACATTAAGTTGACTCTGGAGGCTGGTGCTCATCTCCATTTCTAAGCTGAAGAGCTACGTTGTCCGTAGACTCCTCCAAGGTCATGAGGCCGGCATGACTGCATGGAGCACAGTTACCTTCCTGCTGGAGGAGTATCTAATGATCTACTCACATTTGCAAGTTTTCGAACTGCTAGGTTGGCAGAAGCTAGAGCTAACATCGGGAGCTCACACCGCTCCCCAGATTTGAACCTGCGACCTTTCGGTAAGCAAGTTCAGCAGCTCAGCTGATTAACCCACTGCGCCATCAGGGGCTCCATAAATGCCATAACAAATTGTATATAAAAGGCTACAGGACTCTGGATATTTTAAAATAGAATAGTGTAACCTTGTTCAGGTGAGGATGCAGAAGTGGTACATATTGATATACTTACATGTGCATGTTTAAAAACTGCTAGGTTGGCAGAAGCTGGGGCTAACAGCGGGAGCTCACTCTACTTCCCAGATTTGAAGTGCCAACCTTTCAGTCAGCAAGTTCAGCAGCTCAGCGGTTTAACCCACTGCACCACTGGAGGCTCAAGAGCCTAATACTTTTAGCCAATTATTTTGAGGACTAGCAATCGTTGATGTCCTGCATTGCAGCCTGATTGGAAGGAAACACAAAAGGGGCCTTATTTGAACATACCTCATCAGTTAATACCCTTTTACCCAAAAGTTCATCATCTGAATCATCTGATCCTGTAGGTGGAGACAAAACAGAAAAATGTGTAAGTCAAGAGGCATAGGTTTTAGAATTCTAAAGTTCAATACAACTTCCAGCAGTTCCTTATTCATGAAATCTTGTGACTTCTTGACCACTCAAATCATCTTCAAGCAACAATGAATTGCAACTATTTACTGCTTCCTTAGTTGTTCCACAGTAAGGGTTATCAATGATGATTTTGTTTTGGAGTGTTAGAGGGAATTACTCACCCTCAGAGGAACCAGTTCTCTGCTGTTTCAGCATGTGTCACTGCTCCAAAGTAAAGGGGAAGGCCAGAGCAAGGACTCAGAAACAACAGCAGCCTTACAATATGGGAGATTTTAGGATTTTTAAAGAAACATGTCACAAACTTATTCACTCAAGTTCACTTCTCCTGAGGTCAGGTATGGTATAAGTGTGTTGAATCACACGGAGCAAAGGTGGGGAAGGTAAAGCTTGCCAAATGATGTTGGATTGCTAAACCCCAGCAATGTGACCAAAGGTGAATGGGATGGAATTAGTAGCCCAGCAACAGCTGGAAGGCCATCGTCTTTCACATGGGGCTATAGAGGACTGCTACTTGTGCACTTAAGGACTTGGGTCTTAAAAAAAAAGCTTAATTAATATATTCCTTCAACTCTCCAGTATGTTGCAAAAAACAGTTGGCAATGACTGATGTAAATTTGCTTTCTCTCTGGTGAATAAAGGAATGACACATGAATACTGCAGAAACAGGGCAAATGGGCTGATTATTGGGTTGCTTTGAGTTTTCCAGGTTGTATTGACATGTTCCAAAAGCATTATCTCCTGATATTTTGCCCAAATCTATGGCAGGCATCCTCAGAGGTTGTGAGGTCTGTTGGAAGCTAGGTAAGTGAGGTTTATATAGCTGATGATTTATGCCTGTTCCTTTGTTAATCATTTCACCAAGAGAAGAGAGCCTGCTCACATGAACTATGACAACAGACTTCTTTTACAGTTCACAGAAGAAGTCTGTAATGTCATATAAATAAATCTGCAGCTTCCATATCAGGCCCCTTCCACGCAGCGGAATAAAATCCCACATTATATGCTTTGAACTGGAATATGTGGCGGTGTGGACTCAGATAACCCAGTTCAAAGCAGATATTGTGAGATTTTCTGCCTTGATATTCTGGGTTACAGAGCTGTGTGGAAGGGCCCTCACTCATATTTAGAATGGCTACAAAGTCCTTCTCCTGGCCTGTAAGTATTTAATTATAGCAACCGATTGCCAAATACATCCATATGCAAGCTTGCTAGTATGCCCCCTCCTGCCCCAGAGGAAGAAACACCACTCACCTGCGACGGATTCTGGAGGAGAGTAGAACTGACCGTCAGAGAGTGCACCTGAGAAAAGACGTGGGCCACGGGCCACAGCAGCCTGAGCTGCCAAGTACCCTGGAAGAAAACAGAACAAAGAGTTGGTTTTATTCAAAATTACATTACATCCCTCATTCAGCCTGTAAGTGGGAAAGTTTAATGAGGAAAACTAGTCTCAGAAACTGCACATCTGTATATAAACTGGGAACAACTGTGATGTTGCTGAAGCCAGATTTGGAACCTTGCTTAATGAAAGACCTCGGATCGATAGATTATGAAGGCCCAATTGACTGCACAAGGGCTGAAGAAAGGCAAAAACTGATCTTCTGACTGGGATTTTGAGGTCAAGATCTATCAATGTTGAGATGAAAGCATAGTACAGAGAGAGAAAATACAGATACATTTGGCAGCCTTTCGGGCTCAACAACTGCAGTTAATAAAGTCTCAACAAAGAGCAGTCTGTATGAAGATACTGGCTATCATTCTGGAAACTTTGGAGACTTCTATTCTAACATTCGGAGCAATACTTCAGAAACAGAGTGTGGTGTACTTCTTATGGTGCCAAGTTGTTAAACAAAAGTTTATGCTTACTATCTATGGTGGAACGACAGGGATTTTTCCTGTCCTTTTCCAATAGCTTGGGATAAAATACTCTTGCCCATAGTCAAGTTTTTTGTCCTTACAATACTTGAAAAAAGGTTAGGTCAACCACACAGTTTAGAAACATTACTTTAAAAAAAAAAAACCAGTTCTCAGAATCCCTCAGCTAACATGGCCACTGGCCAAGTTAGTTGCAGGACTTTCAAGAAGTTGTAGTACAAAAGAGTTACTTTTGCCACCAAGGAATCTACTGTCTGGTCTAAGATCCTCCAGATCTTCAGTTTGGGTATCCCCAACTCAACCCATGGTCCCTCTATATGAGTATTATGAAACTCTCCAGATGTTGGATCGCAATGTTCCTAGCAGCCCTAGCCAACATAGCCAGTATTGAGGAATGCCAGGAGTAACAGGTCAACATCTGCAGGGGCTATACCACCTTCATCATGGTGAACTACACAGGTATTTTACACCAGAATGCATCTTTGGTGCATTGAAAGAATGCGAAACACACAGATAAAGGAATAGAAGACCTTGTGGTTTCCTCCAAACCTATGCTACAATCTTACCCTTTCAATACGGTGCTTCAAAGGCAGTAACCTTCCGGTTCACAGAAGTACGGTTGGTACTTCCTTCATCTCCTCAACCCTGTCTGCACTTCATACTATTGCTAATCTGCACAACAGAAGTAAAATCATACAAACTCCAAAGAGACCCAGTTAATACAGGCTGAATTTGGACAGTAACACAGGAGGAAAGTTCCTTCCTGCTCAAGACAAGCAAACACCTTTGCACAGAAAGGGCTACTTATCTCTGCTTTGTAAGAGATCTTGCCAAGCTGCTTACCTCGGGCCTTTCTGTTTGAAATGTTTTATCTCGGGAGACAAATGGCCTCTTTACCTATCATATCTACAAAGCAATTAAGCATCTAATGTTTTTTCTCCTGGAAGCAATCTGGACTGTGCTCCTAATTCAATATCAGCTTTAAAGTACTTGCTTAGTTCTAACATACTTATCCCATTATCTTTTTGGGGGGATGGGGTGGGGGGGTCAGGAGTAAAATGTATTCTAGGGCAGTGATTTTCAACCTTTTTTGAGCCGTGGCACATTTTTCACAATTAAAAAATCCTGGGGCACACCACCAACCATAATGACACAAAATGGCCAAATTTATTTATTTATTTCGGGATTTTACCCCGCTCTTCTCAACCCCCAAGGGGGGACTCAGAGCGGCTTACAGTACGGCACAATTCAATGCCCACATCACAACAGCATAAAACCCCAAATCCCCCCCCCCCCCCCCCCGGGAGGACCACGTGCAGGAGGCCCGTCACCGTCCCGCGGGGGAGGGCTGTGCTGAGTGGCCAAAGCACACGCGGGCTCGGCTGAGCAGACAAATAGGAATTGAGCACACGGGGTGGCTCCGAGCCTTGGAACAAACTGCGGAGGAGGCTCGCAGCCGTCGCCACGCCCAGCTCTCCTTCCCAAAGAGGTTCAGCCCCCCAGGAGTGCCTGCCCCCCCTGCATCCCTTCGGCTTCCCTGCTGTCGCCTTGGGGCCAGGTCGGGAAGGAATCAAGCTGGGCTGTGTAGCTGCGCATCCCAGCCTTTGCTCTGCAGCGAACCCGGAGCCCAGCCAGGAGAGGCCAGGAGATGAGGGATTGCTCCCCTTCCCCGGCGCAGAGGGGCTAGAGGGCAGAAAGCCTCACCTCGAGCCTCCAAGAGCGAGGTCGGACGGGGGCAGCTCCCGCGGACTCCTCCTCCCTCTCCTCCTTCTTGCTGCCAGAGGGGAGGAGGGCAAAAGAGCGCCCAGGAGCCAGGAAGCAGGAGGAGCTGCAGCCCGGCCAGGTAGCCCTTGGCGCGCAGAGGGAAGGAAGGAAGGGAAGGAGAGAGAGAGGAGGGAGGGAGGAAAGTTCTGGACACTAAGGGATCCTGACTGCAGCCAGGCTGGCTGGCATTGCTGCTGTGGCCAGGAAAGCCTCATTTCTGCTGCCTGAAGTTTCCTGCTAGGCTCTCTCTCTCTTTACACTGTAATTTCCCACGGCACACCTGATGATCTGTCACGGCACACTAGTGTTCCGCGGCACACTGGTTGAAAATCACTGTTCTAGGGCTGACAAAATAATAATAATAACAACAGGTGCAGTGCCTAAAGACCCTGGCCTGCACTTAAACACAATTGGTGCTGTCAAAATTACCATCTGCCAGCTGCAGAAGGCCACCTTACTAGGATCTGTACGCATTATTTGCCGATACATCACAGTCCTAGACACTTGGGAAGTGTCCGACGTGTGATTCAATACAATAGCCAGCAGAATGATCTTGTTTGCTGTGGACTCATCTTGTTATGTTTCTAATAATAATAATTATTATTTATTTATACCCTGCCACCATCTCCCAGAGGGACTCGGGGGTGCTCACAAAGCATTCAAGGTGCAAACACACACACACACTCTGCCATTTAACATTAAATAACTCTCTTTTTTCAATTTTGTTTTCTATTTTCTGGTGTCTGTGAAACCCCTGTAGAATTCTCAAAGCAGTAAATCTGTCCCAGGTGTTTCCTTCCTGTCAACACACAGCACATTATACACGTAAGGCTGCACAATGCCAGGCAAGAGGGGAGATTCATCCATGTTCACTCACGACTCACATTGTTCTTCCTCGGACTCTTGAGGCAAAACTTTGAAATCTAGGAACCATGTTTCTAGCCAGGCAAGGACAAAGGAAACAATAGGCAGAAGGTAGCCAAAAGCTCCTTTGTTCAGCAGCTGTTGGAGAGGAAAAGAAGAATTTTAACAAAGAACATAACAGAAATCACTTAATATGGACAAGGCATCCCAAAAGCACTCAGAGCACTACTGATATGTGGAGTTTGTGTCCAAAAGGTACCACATCCATCTGAACAATTTTTTACATTCTTTTGCTATAATATGCAATTTTTCAAGCACGGTACTGAAGGGATAAGAAATATTTTGATAGTTTTGATCTGGACATAATATTCTACTCCTAGCCAACAATGTGCTGCCACCTACAACTCATTTTCCTAAATTTTGGGGATTTGGTACCTTTTGGAAAATAATTCTGCATATAGCTTACAGATTTAAAGCATCTGTAACCACACTTCTATTTTCAAAAGCCAACAAGTTGCAGTGTTATTTTAGAACACATAACATTTGCTAATATTAACAACTGCAACATGAAATTCCACATTTGTTTTTCAAAACTGACCACCAATATTTGACTGGATGCTACATTATCACAAACTTACCTCTGAGAAGATAACTTTCAGTATAAGGAAGGCACTACATATGAGTGTAGTGATCTTGAAGGAATAGGGAAGAAGAGGGGAGAGAAGAGAAAAATCGATTAAAAAACCCATCAGAACCATCTTTTTAACAGCTACAAGTGTCTCTTTGGGTGTAACTGAATGACAAAGGCAGGTAGTCTCTTACCGCTATCACCCACCAGTGACGGAGCCTTAGGACGGCATATCCAAGAAGCAGCAGCGAGAACCGGAAAAAAGCCAAGATCTTATATAAAAGATACAAGACCATGAAGAGACAACAGTGAAGTTTTCCAAGATACAAAATAGTTTCAATTCTTTATAAATCAAGCACAATTATAAGAAGCATAGACATTTTTTCAGAGCTTCACTATGGCAAAGACAGACAAAGGGTCTTTACAAAAAACAGCTGATTCTTTCATTTTGCATTCACCCACATCATGGAGCCTTCCTGATCTTGTACCTCCTTCAGAAACATTGTTTTTCTCTGGTCAAAAAGGTGGGGGGGGGGGAAGGGGGAGGAAAAGAGTTTACTCCAATCTACTGCTATGCAATACATCTTCATCAGAATACTTACAAATATGTCAAAAAAGGATGTTTTAAAGTTGTATTTGACAATTTCGTTTTCTAAACTCTCCGTGATACTCTGGGTTGTCTGTAAATAAGCAAGATTAAAAACAAGGGCATTAAGAAAGAAGGAAAACAGCTAAATAAAAGTTAACCTAGGGTTTTCCACGTTGCGCGTGACCTGGTGAAATCAGGAAAAGTGTCTCCTTTCATGGCATCCACTGCTCCGAAATCAGCTGTCCTTATCCAGTGCCTTTGACTACAACTCCTGTATCTTCAGACAGCATGACCAATGGCCATGCTAGTTAAGGACAATGGAAGCTGTAAGTCAACATATGGAGAAGGCGGATTTAAACTGATTTAGAATAAAGTTTTGGATTCTTTGTTTTTAAATTTAGAAAGTGAAGTCAATTCCGAAAGCAGGGAAAACTACTAAAAGACATGTTAGAAGGCTGTGAAAAATGAAAATTTTATGCCTGAGGACTGAGGTGTGTGTGTGTGTGTCTTTATGTTGCCTGTCCATTTATGGCAACCTCATGCATTTCATAAGTGTTTCTTAGGCAAGGAAAACTCAAGAGATGGTTTTGCCAGTTCCTTCCTTTGAAACAGACCACTTGATATGTACCGGTTATCTCCCATCCAAGTACTAAAAAGGGCTTGCCATGTTTAGTTTTTTCAAGCTCAGATGGGATCTGGTGCCTTTTAAGGTTGGGTAAGTCCAAATACTCCTAACACTCATTTTCAGATATAGGCCCTTACTGCAACTTCATAGTTACTCACTCAGAAAACTGATAGGTGAGAGCACTTTTGTACTTTGTTACCATTTGAAGGATAACCTCTTCTAAAAACATCCGAAATCTTTTTTTCATAGCTGAGGAAAGTGTGGCTGTGGACTGCATGATCTTTTACTCACAAAACATTTACCCGTCTTTTGCTTAGAGCAATTTCTCAATATTTCCTCTGCAACTATTTGAAGTCCACAAGAAGGCCTTTTTAAACTATGGAGCAATCTACAAGTTGAAATGTGGTTTTCTTCCAGGTTAGAAAAAGGGCCTAAATGAGCACAAATACACCAAATTTACCAAATTGAACTAAACCTCTGGCAGTTGGCCATGTCACTCTATAACACGAATTATGTGTGACATGTAGGCTCATTTGGCTCAAATCTTCTGTGGTTTGCACTTTAGCTGCCATTCTATTCATTTCATTGCCCAACTCCTCTGAACCTGAAGGCAATGGGTAAGCCCTTAAGTCAGGACAATGAGCTTTGCCAGAAGAGATTGGGTCTGTATTCAGTTCATCTCCATTTTAGAAATCAATTGGTCTGTTGACAGAACCACCTTAACCTCATTCGCTGAGATCTGCCCATGACAAGGGAACCGCACGAGGCTCTTTTACTCACAGATCACCATCTGCCAGCCCAGAACAGAAAATCAAATTAAGTGTATAATAGGTTGCATATGTCAGGCAGGATATAAATGGAGACAGGCCAATTGTTACCATGGCAGCCACAAAACCCTATGCTATACGTGACAAAGGGCTGCAGCTTGAATGTTGAACTACTTCAGAGCAAGAAGTGTAGAAGGCCTTCACTTGAGCACCTCTTCTTTCTGCCTATTGAGATGAGGCTGCAGATGTACCAAAAACCTGATGGGTACATCTGGCAGAGATTTACTTGGCAATGCCTGCCAGTTCTGTGGAGTCATCCAGGATTGAGTCCTGGAGTTCTGCCCATTCACCAACTTGGCATGCAGCAGTGGAGCCTTAAAGAATGTAAAATTCACTGAAATGCCCAGTAAATGTTCCAAAAATGACGGGAAGAGGAGACAGATCGCCAAAATTTAACATACTCTTCTCCAACCTGGTGTGTTAGATGAACATTCTCAGATATCCTTGCCCAGATTGAGGGTCTTGAATAACTATAGTGAAACACACTTGGTACTCACCTATTGGAAAGTAGGCCTAATGTAAAAGGGAGATCAGCACACTGCCTCCTTTACCACCACATTTTCCCACACCTGGAACTTTTCAGCTATAGTACCAGGTCATACTCATGATATATTTCCCCACTTGCTTCCCCTCTTACATTATTACACAGAAAATGCAATAAAACCAAAGACCAGTATAACAGTTAAGTGCATTAAAACAAACACTAGACATGTGAGGCATAGACAATGTGCAGTCACAATAAAATTCCACCATAAAATCAACATAGCAGATTTATGGCAGTAAAGAGTTACTATATATAGTGCATCATGCCATAAACTTCATTTTTAAAATGTCTTTCAAAATGTAATACCTGTGATCTAAAAGGTACATAAACCAACTTTTGCTCCCATCTTGAGCTTTCCCTTCAATAAGAGTCTAAGCCAAGAGTTTTCACTACACCAACTTTAAGATCAGCACAACATCTGCAGAATCAGTTTTTGAAACATACAGGGGAAAATAGGCATAGATGAAAATTATTCCCTTAAGCAACAAAATGAGCACAGAAGATGTGTGGCTGGATGTGTTGAAGATGGCTGGACAAAATGACAGGCATTTTGAAGTATGGTGTGGCTGGGCAATAGCAAAACCAGGCTTTCCATCAATACTGCAGTTCACTTGGCCAGGATATCTTAAAACTCTTTCTCACCCAAGCAGCCTTGAGAGGCAGGTCTAGTTGAGTGAGGGTTTAAAACAAGAACTCACAAGACATCAGCTGCCTCTAAGCTTTAAATTGATGGTTGGCAAATGACCCATAATGTGCTTCCCCTGCTCCACAACTCCATCTATTCCTGTGTCCTTCTCTGTACTGTAGGAAGATATGGATTCTATTCCTCAATTCTCCATCCCTTTGAGGAGCATTGGAGCTGCCAATTTCTATCTCATGGTTCTTTCTTTCAGAACCACTAGTGAGGATAGAGGCTGCTTCCTTTGCTCATAATGCTGTTGTTTTTCACTGTTGCTTATTCTTCTCTTTGGTATAAAAACTTATTCCTGTTATAAGCATGCTATGTATATAAAGTGAGAGCATTTGTGGGTGCTCAAAGTATGCCCCCCCCCCCCCCCAAGTTATGGAATAAAGGCATTTAGGTGTCAGACAGTGCCAATTTATAGCCTTGATAGCCTGAGGCATAAGAACATGCAGAACCTCCTCTGCAAGGATTCCTAGAACTATGAGTTTTCAGGTTGATCTTGTCACAGAAGTTTATACACTTGAGCAACAGCAGCAGGCAACATAGGATTGTTTTGGACAAGTTCCATTACCCCTACGTATTGGCTACACTGAGGGTGTTGATTGGTGCTACAAGGTTGGGGATAGCCAGCTCTCTCAAACATCCTAGTAACAATCCCTTTTCCTAACCCAGTTGTGTGAGTGCTGGTTTATGTCTGTTGTGGGGAAGAGTGTAAGCACAGATATGTTTGGCCTTCACCATATGCGCAGATTGGATCTTACTATTCTGGGCTATACAATATGCCCATTGCATAACTGGCAAGTCTTGCCATCTGTAATAGATATGCCTGCTTCATTTAATTTTTAAAATACTTCCATTGCATTTTGAAAAGGAAAATTACAAAGTGAGGATGAAGAAAACGGAGTGAGCTACTAGAACACAAATGAACGCTGGACATATAAATTAATAAGATGACCACAAGTCATTCTGCTTTTTTCTTTATATTATTATCAAAATCGGCCTTTTTCTATCTGCTTCCCCTGCAAAGACTTTAGTTTATGCCTTGGTCATTTCCTGCTTTGATTACTAAAATCTTGTTCAGACTAATCTGCCATTACATCATCTTAGCCATCTGGTTTCCATTCAACATTCTGCTGCTAAGATTATCTTTTTTGGCCCACTGGTTTTGTTTTTTTTTAAAAAAAAGTGTTATTTCACTTTTGGTATCTCTTCATTGGGTGACTATTCCTTTTAGGATTCAGTGCAAAATTCTTCGTTTAATTTTAAACCCTTATACAACCTAGCTCTGTCTATATTTGAGGCTTCGTTTCTCTTCACCAGACTGTTCAGAACCTGAAACTCTAGGATTCTCACCCACCCTTGCCTTGGGTAACTTCCTTTTCTCTTTCTTTTTCATAACTCCTGGAATTGCCTCCCTGAACATTTGTGGATCTCACCTTCCTTTCTTGTTTTTAATTCTCATTTTAAATCTTTGTCTTTCAAAGCTTTTGGAATGCTTGTTTAATATTGCTTTACAATTTTGTATATTTTATATGTGTCTGTCAATTTGCTTTATATTTATTGCATTACTATTATATTTCTTCCTGGATAACATATTTTACACTGCATTGCATAGTTTTATATTTCTATCATTCCTAAATTTTTATTACACATAGATTGAGCATCCCTTACCTGACTAACAAAATATTCCGAAGTCGCCCACATGGGTGACTGAGAGAATGACACCTATGCCTTCTGATGGCTGAATGTACACAACTTGTTTTCATGCACAAAATGATTAAAAACATTGAGCATAATATTATCTTCAGACTATGTATATAAGGTGTATAGGAAACACATTTTTTAAAAGTTACTTTTGACCTGAAAAGGGCCTGGGGACAATGATAAATTGCAGTTGGGGAGGGCACATAACTTGGGGTTGTAACTGCCATTTGGGGGCAATTTTTCTGTGGTAGGGGATCAAGGGAGGCAAAAAATAACCTTGGATCACCAGATGTAACTAACCCCGATTTACACTGATTGTATTACTACTGCCAGCTGCTACTGGTGGAAAAACATAGCATTGTTTGGTTACTGATCTGTTTTTCCTGATGTGTAGCTGACCAAATTATCCTTCTTAGGGTAAACTCTCATTACAGCATGCACACTGAGATATTTACTTGAGTCAGATCATCTAGCCCACACAATTACTGTCTCAGCTTTTCATGATCATTTTAACTGATATCAATAACTTGACTACATTTAGTTCTGCTCTAGCTGTTTTAGGTTGAAAGGAGTAAAAAATGAAACAAAGCAAAAAAACCCTCCCAAAAGGAAAACAAAGGGCTCTTTTCTTTCGTTCTATGATATGCCATTGTGTAAAAAGGGATGGGTAATGGGCAGGCTGCCAAATTTCTGATGGCTTTGTATCACCCCCCCCCCTCTTTTTTTTGCAAGTGGGAAAGACAGCTGCTGCTCCAGCACCTATTGTGCAAATTGGCCAACATTAGAATTTTTTTTTAAAAAAGCAAGTGCAGGAATCTGCCAGCTAGATTAACCATTAGCTATTAGTCATACTGGTGGAGGGATTCTGGAATTTGAGGTCCAAAAAAATTACATTTCCAATTTTTTTGCCAAAGCAGCATCAGTTCATGAGCAGTTATAAATAGAGAATAATACTGCATAGGCCAACACCAGGGGTTTTGGTATCTGACTGGCAGGGAACCAGCCAACAACATAAAGGAGCCTAGCATACTGCTATTGTTCGAGGAATGACTATTCTCTGCATAAATTCTGCTCTTCTTGAACATTTCTGGGTTCTGAATACATTAGTTCCTCCACATTTGCAAATTTGACTTTTGCTGATTTGATTATTTGTAGATTTGTTTACAATCTACTCTATAAAAATCTCTAGTGTGGCTGTACATTTTGCTTGAGCACCTAAAGATTTCTAGAGAGAACACTTCTAACTTTATTGTAATAATGGGAGACAGACACTTCTGGCTTCCCTGTTTGTTCAGGCAGACTCTCAGGACAAAGGCAGCATCCAATTTCCAGTTTCTTCTAACTCACATTCAGTTCAATAATCCAAAGAAGCGAGATGAAGAGCAGGTCAAAAGTCACAAAAAGGCAGAAGGTTCGCCGCACATCAGAGATGGCCCTTCTTCTCTCAGGGGAGAAGTAGTGGTGTGGAGAGAAGCCCTGGGTGTACGACAGTGAGGAGGCAATGGCAGGAAGGCTCTGCTCCAGGTCACTGTTCTGGAAGCTCAATGGCTTGCTCATCCTCAGACAGCAGGGGTGAAGTTGTGGGCCCTCACCTGCAGACCTGTCATTCGTGAACTTGTCAGTGGCTCATCTGTATGGGTGAGAAAACAAAAAAGAAAAAACATGTAGCAATGCTTAAAGACGTCCTTTGTTCTAGGCTACTAAGGAGACCACATGTGTCGTTTACCTTGTTTTATGCTCATTGGATAAGTCAGGCTGAGAGAAGGTAACTTAGTGACCTGACATGTCATATCATTGATGCATAAACACAGATCGGAGCAAAAGCTTCTAAAATAATATGGAGAGTTGGCACAGTATAGGACCTATATTGCTGGAACAAGACTTCGAAAGCTTAGGTTACAGCTTCCACTGAACCATAAAAAACTCACTGTGCAACTTTGTGGAAGTCTCCTTCTGTCATTGTAATTGACCTCAAAACACTGCTGTTTGATGTAATAAAGAGAGAAAGGAGATCTGCACAAATATGATAAAGAGATGTACACATGATGTATATATATAGCAAACAAATAATGAAGCTGACGTACAGCCACCTCAACTGCATTCTTATTTTATTTATAGTAGGACTCAAAACATGTGGCCTGCAAGCTACATATGGCCCTTCAGGCTGTTTTGAATCTTCAATGTGTCCCCACCACCCAAATATTTTCCATTTTTAAAATAAAATGCCCCCATTCTGGTTTATATTCTTGTAAATTTCAGTTCATTGCCCAGCTTTGGAAAAAAAAAGGTCTCTATTGGTTCTAAAGCAACTTGGGGACGCCCAAACACATGCTATATTTTCTCTCATGATCCCTGGGCATGCAGAAAGGAGCTAGTATAATTTTAAGGGGTAAAATAAATTGGGGGCATAAGTATTTCCAGCCCTTCAAGGTCTTATGATAGTTGCCTGTTCCTGTGTATAGCAAGATGGCAGCTCAATACTGTCTCCTCTCCTTCTCCTTTCCTGAGAGAACAGTGGAAGAGAAAGCAAAATGAAACCAAGAATGTCATCAGGACCTTGGATACCAACTGTACGTAATATTACCCCTTTCAACTTAACCGTGGCTCACCTTTGTTCCATATGCACTATAAACCAAATAGAAAGCAAATATGAAAAATGCTGGGCCTCCTTATTCCAGGTTTTATACTTTGAAGCCCAGGTGGGAACTGAGAGAACAATGCCTCCTTCCCCAGTAGCTGCAACTGTTGTATCAGATGGTGCTTTGTAGACTTGGAAAGCACCAAAGGTCATCTAATCCAATTCTCTATCCAAAGACAACAGGGTTGGAGGACTTTTCCCTGCAGTAACTAAACTCAGCAACAGACCACAGAAGTAGCTAAGCGTCTCCCTGCCTGCCCCCAAAATGCTACACCACACCCAAAAGATCCTTGTTCTCTGTTGTCTCCATGAAGCTACGTTGTAGAAAGGAGGTAGCAGTGATTCCATCCCCACAAAAGGAGAAATAATGAAAGTAGATTTGAGGAAATGGTTCCCAAAGTTCAAAATATATTGCAACCATAGTTTCCTTATTAAGTGATGGCTTTTACCAGCCTAATTTTGACAACAGCAACCAAGAGGAGAACTCTATTTCTGAGTATTTTTCACCACAGTCTGTACATAATTATCATCATTCATTACCTGCCTCTCCTCATGGCCCTTGTGTTGTGTATGTGTTTCATATTTCTATGGATGATTCCTAAGCAACATGCAACAAACAGAGAACATGGGGAAATTGCATTATACCACTGGGAAAAATGGGGATGCCATTTCCTGAAGGGTATGAAAACTTAATTTGAAGAAGTTCAACTATCTGTGATCACACGGTATTGTACATATGTCCATCTGCTTGCTATGCACTTAAGTAACTCTCACAATGTTTCAATTAGAGTTTGAAAAAGTTATGTGGTTTTTTTAAAAAAAGAATATACTATTCTGGTGGTGCAGCGGATTAAACCTCTGAGCTGCTGAACTTGCTGACTGAAAGGTTGGTTTGACTCCAGGGTGAGCTCCTGCTGTTAGCCCCAGTTTCTGCCAACCTATGAGTTCGAAAACATTCAAATATGAGTAGATCAATAAGTACCACTCCAACGGTCACACAGTCATGACTTTGGAGGTGTCTGCGGACAACACTGGCTCTTCTGCTTAGAAATGGAGATGAGCACCACTTCCCAGAGTCGGATACAACTAGACTTAATGTCAGGGGAAACCTTTATACTATCCTGGATTGGCGAATCAGCAAGTTCAAGTCCTAAATGTTTCAAAGTTCTGCTAATAAAACTGTTGCCCTAGTGCAGAAAAGCATTTCTGGATGAGAATACAGATTTTTCATGTAATCATGAGGGGAAAATAAAGTACATTCAGACCCCCACAAGAATGGATTTGATTTTTGCAAATTTGCTTGTTCACAGATTTGATTAAAATGTTCTCTCAGAGTATCTCTAGATCCTTTAGTGTGACTATTTAAAATAGTATTATTCAAAATACATTTTCACAAGAACAAAAAGACAAAGACGTAATGCTTTTGATTACAACTCCTATCATCTTCAGTCTGTATGGCCATTATCAGGCTGGAAGAATCCTGTCCTGTATTGTGAACCGTAAGATTCTATTTCAAAGGGAAATAGTGGTAATTTCTGAACAGAGTGAGATTAGAAAAATCTCTTTTTTCCCTGCAGGTCCATTCATGTCATTTCAAGCACTTTCAGCAGGCATTATGTTGTAGCTGGTTGTTGTTCATTCGTTCAGTCGCTTCTGACTCTTCATGACCTCATGGACCAGCCCACGCCAGAGCTCCCTGTCAACCGTCACCTCCCCCAGCTCCTTCAGAGTCAAGCCAGTCAAATCAATGATACCATCCATCTTGCCCTTGGTCGGCCCCTCTTCCTTTTTCCTTCCATTTTCCCCAGCATAATTGTCTTCTCTAAGTTTTTCTTTCTTCTCATGATGTGGCCAAAGTACTTCATCTTTGCCTCTACTATCCTTCCCTCCAATGAGCAGTGGGGCTTTATTTCCTGAAGTATGGACTGGTTGGATCTTCTTGCAATCCAAGGCACTCTCAGAACTTTCCTCCAACACCACAGTTCAAAAGCATCTATCTTCCTTCGTTCAGACTTCCTTATGGTTCAACTCTCACATACGTAGGTTACTACGGGGAATACCATTGCTTTGACTATGCGGATCTTTGTTGCCAGTGTGATATCTCTACTCTTCACTATTTTATCGAGATTGGACATTGCTCTCCTCCCAAAAAGTAAGCGTCTTCTGATTTCCTGGCTGAAGTCTGCGTATACAATAATCTCTTGTTCCGCTTCCTTTTCTAAACCCAGCTTGTACATCTGGCAACTCTCTCCATGTATTGCTGGAGTCTTCCTTGCAGGATCTTGAGCATTACATTACTAGCATGAGAAATAAGAGCCACTGTATGAAAGTTTGAGCATTCTTTAGCATTTTCCTTTTTTGGTATGGGGATATAAGTTGATTTTTTCCCAGTCTGATGGCCATTCTTGTTTTTTCCATATTTGCTGGCATATGGCATGCATCACCTTGACAGCATCATCTTTCAAGATTTTGAACAGTTCAGCTGTTAGCAATGTTTGTTAAGGCCCATTCAACCTCACTCCTCAGGATGTCTGGTTCTAATTCACTCACCACACTGACAAAACTATCCTCAATATCATTATCCTTCCTATACAGATCTTCTGTATTGTCTCGCCACCTTCTCTTGATCTCTTCAGCTTCTGTTAGGTCCCTGCCATCTTTGTTTTTGACCATGCCCATTTTTGCCTGAAATTTACCTCCAATGTTTCTAATTTTTTGGAAGAGGTCTCTTGTCCTTCCTATTCTGTTGCATTCTTCCACTTCCATGCATTGCATGTTTAAAAATAGTTCCTTATCTCTTCTGGCTAACCTCTGGAATTGTGCATTTAACTGGGCATATATCCCCTTATCACTATTTCCTTTTGCTTTCCTCCTTTCTTGGGCTACTTTCAGTGTCTCAGCAGACAACCATTTTGCCTTTTTGGTTTTCTTTTTCTTTGGGACGTACTTTGTTGCCGCTTCCTGAACAATGCCGCGGACTTCTGTCCATAGTTCTTCTTAGACTCTATTTATTAAATCAAGTCCCTTAAATCTGTTCTTCACCTCCACTGCATATTCGCTAGGAATGTTAGTTGTAGCTGGTAGAGAAGTTGATTTCCAGCTTTCTAATATAGTACTCCCCCCCCCTAGAAATATATACTATTTTATTCTTTCCATGGCAACCATTTCTTAAACAGTCTGCTACCGAGCACAATTCAAAGTGCTGGCTTTAGCCTATAAAGCCTGAAACGGTTCTGGCCCAACTTACCTGTCCGAACACGTCTCCTCCTACAATCCAGCTAGGAGGTTAAGATCAATCCGGGGAGGCCCTGCTCTCGGTCCCACCTGCTTCTCAAGTACATCTGGCAGGGACGAGAAACAGGGCCTTCTCAGTGGTGGCCCCTCGGCTGTGGAACGCCCTTCCTACAGAAATTAGATCGGCTCCCTGTCTGTTAGCATTTCAAAGGAAAGTGAAGGCCTGGTTGTTTGAGCACGCTTTTGAATAGGCAGTGTAATGAAAATAGGAATATGGAACAATTGGATGATGAGACTGGATCTTGATTTTAATTATGAGACGCAATGGGATTTTAATGATGTTTAATTAATTGATTGATTGTTATTGTGTTGTTTTAACTGTTTTTAAATGTTTTATAATGTTTGAGCATTGAATCTTGCTATTGTTAACTGCCTGAGGGCTGAGAAAAGCGGTATAGAAATACAGTAAATAAATAAATACCTATAGCATTCCCCCTCCCCCCTCTGAAGATCGTAGACCCGCTTGATGCGATCTCTATTCCCTTCCTAACCTTATTTTCAACTGGGTATGACTGCATACCTTTTCTCTTTGCTGTACTGTATTTTTATATTGTATTTTGAAAATTAATAAAGATATATTTTTTAAAAAATTAAAATAAATAAATAAAACAATTTAACGATAAGGCAGCATAACATAACCTTCATTCACTATTTAATTGACAATTATGGCCATCTGGCCCTAGCATATTTAATTTGGTGGGGGGTCCACCAGAGATGGTAGAATGCCACTTCATTTCTCTTTCCAGCAAGATTCCCTCCAGATATCTGATTTACTCTTAGGTGAGTCAAGCACCATTTACAACACCTTATACTGGGCGTCTCTCAAAGTGGATGACGTAGAAAACACTTCAATGAATTTATTACTCTTTTTCATCCTCTCATACTGAGAATCAGTGTGTCTGTATATATCCTCACCATCACGCCAAATGATCTGTAAAAGAACTGGTACATCACACACCTAAAAGTGTGAAACTGGCACCTATGAACTGTGACTGTCCCCTCTTCTTGTTGAATTAGTGCTGAATGGTGAGGTGTACCATTTCATGCAACAAGTGTGGAATCATGTTTGGAGCCTCTTTTATCCAGTCACCAAAAATTGAGAAAACAACTACTCTACCAAACCAAAAGGATTCTAGACTAACTAGTAAAAAAATTATGATCGTGCATGTGGTTACACTGAAAAAGTACAGTCCAGATACAAGTTTACTATCTTGCTCATGACAGCATGGCCTCTAAAATACAATTCTGTCTATTCCAATTCCTAAAAATAGCTTTTAACAAAATACAGTCTTACTACCTGTCTGAGCGAAACCTGGTTACATGATGGGTCCTGGAGATCACTGAAAAAACTGACAGACAAATTATTCAAAGCATATCAACTCCTACCAGGATTATTTGCCATGACAATTTAACGGAATGTCAAAATACAATTCTGAATATTAACTGCTGGGACAATTAAGATAAGGCAAACACTTTCATATCTAGTTTATCTGTTCTTGGAGCCTAAAGAAGAACCTCAGGTCCTGTAGATCTTTTTTGACTTCAACTTCCTGAGATCCTGGAAGGCATGATTAACATGAAGGGTTGGTACTTCTAGCAGTACATGCTGGAAAAAGCAGACTGGACTAAGCTCCCTTTCTGGTATTGTAATGTAAATCTTTTGAGTGTATGATCTGAGGTTTATAAGGGATCTCCTTCTGGGAACTGTGGGCCCTTCCAGACAGCCCTATATCCCAGGATCTGATCTCAGGTTTTCTGTTTATTTCAGATTACCTGAAGTGGACTCATATAATCCAGTTTAAAGCAGAAAACCTGGGATCAGATCCTGGGATACAGGACCTATCTGGAAGGGACCTGTGTTAAAAAAAGAGTGATTTTGGTAGGTCACGTTTAACTTTCCTGGAATTGTTTCTCTCCTCTTCTGTTTAGTCCTTTTTTACACTGGCCCAAATATCCAGTATTTTTAGCTTACGATTTACGACAATTTATATAAACTCCACTATGATAATGTCAACCAAAAAGGGCTGTTATCTCTAGTTTACAAGATGGAGTGAATGACAGAATTCCATAGAGGCTGGAAACAGAAAAATCCATTTACGTATTTTTTGGAAGGGATAAAAAAAAATATGGAGAAACGTTGGGCAAAGTGTATAGAGCTGAAAAAAAAAGATTTTTTATCCAAAAACCTGTGTTTTATTCAAAAAGTCATTGACTTATTGACCCTCCCTCGTATATGGGCAAAATTTCTGCCAAAGGAACTTCTACAAGAAAAACAATGATACCTCACTTGGTTCTAAAATTAGGAAGGCTGAAAAAAGTCATGTTCTTCTCTCACATGTCATCATCATGCCATTTTCCTCTCAAAGACTCAAAGAAGCATCACTTCCTATTTTACTTATCCTAGGTTCTTATAAGTATTTGAAAACTCAGCTATCTTGTGCTCATGCTCCCAACATCACCTTTCCACTGCTCTTCTTTAGGGTCATAGTCTTTCAAAAATGTTTCAAGCCATGGGAAAAAAATGTAAGCCCTTTCATGTTCTTTTTTTCTTTTTCTTTTTCTGGAGCAAAAGATGAAAAACATGGATTTACTTTAAGCACTCTTTATAGATACAAAACCACTTTGTTCTGTCAGGAGCATAAAATGTATTATGCATGACTTGATCTGCTCATTAAATTATCATGTTTGGTATATTAAATCTGAAATATAGCTTAGTGAGACAATAATTGCAGATTTACTAATTGGAATTACTTTTAAATGCTTTAAATTCTAGTTAGAAATGAAGCTACAAGCAGTTGAACGCTAAGTAATGTAGCAGTTCTTAGGCTTTTGACAGTTTATGAGAAGCAGCCTGTGGGCAATACCCAACAGTGGTGTTCTGCTGGTGGAATATTGGGATATACGATATAGCAAAACTGGAAGGATGATCCACTCACACTTCCCACTGCAACCCCAGCTCTATAGAAATGGGAATCATACAAATCCTGTTCGCAGACCAAGAAAGAGCTGATGGAAGGTGGGGAGAAGTTTTGTTGCAACTGCAGGAAAAAAATCTTTATCCCAGAAGAATCACATTGAATGCTATTATCAACATTAGAGTAACAAAGATGTTTTTCTCAATGCCAAGCAAAAACTAGAAACAATCCTCATTTTTGCAAAATGAACTGAGAAAAAAGGAAACCTCTTTCTAAAATTCATTGAATACTGTATTCATTTTAGTGTACAAAATGTCACCTAATCACTTTCATTTTCTAAGAGATCACATTATCACCACCAGCTGGAGGAAGGAACACCAACAATATAAGATATGCATATGACATTATCCTACTAGCAGAAATTAGTAAAGATCTGTATACCTTTATAAAATGGAATGTTTGTATGTATGTATGTATGTATGTGTGTATGCGGAGGGTGGAAGGGCGGAAGGGCGGATATGTGGCAGCCACTTTCACAGGCCAGGACGGATATGTGGCAACCACTTTCACAGGCCACAGCGACCCGCGCGGGTGATGGACCTGCACCAAACTTGGTACACATAACCCCCCTAACCCCCTTTACGTCCTGGCGCGGGTCGGGGGACATGACCCACTGATTATGGGATTTGTAGTACTTTCCAACACTTTGGTTCCCACAGACCACTGAGCCCACCAAAAAGGACCAATACAGACCACACTCAGCACACACAGCCCCCATGACCCACTCTACGTCCTGGTGCAGTTCGGAGGAGGGTGGACCATGGATGATGGGACTTTAAGTGCCTCTACTCACTTCCCAAGTCCGCTGCAACCCTCATCCAATCACTGATCGAGACCAAACTTGCCATACATAACCCCCATGACTGCCTTCACGTCCTGGTTAGGTTTGGGGGAGGACTGACAATGGATGATGGGATTTGTAGTACTTTCACACCCCTCTGTTCCCACAGACCACTGTGGCCCCCAACAAACACTGATAAAGACCACACTTGGCACACAGAGCCCCAGTGACCCAGTCCACATCCTACTGACGTTTGGAGGGGGACAGAACATGGATGATGGGTCTTGCAGTACCTTCCCTCACTTTCCAAGACTGCTACAAACCTAATCCTATGATTGATCAACACAAAACTTGCCACACAGAGCCCTCATGACCCACTCTACATCCTGGTGCAGTTTGGAGGAGGGTGGACCATGGATGATGGGACTTGAAGTACCTCTACTCACTTCCCAAGTCTGCTGCGACCCTCATCCAATTACCGATGGAGACCAAACTTGGCACACATAACCCCCATGACTGCCTTCACGTCCTGGTGAGGACTGACAATGGATGATGGAATTTGTAGTATTTTCACACCCCTCTGTTCCCACAGACCACTGCGGCCCCCAACAAACACCGAGAAAGTCCACACTTGGCACACAGAGCCCCAGTGACCCACTCTACATCCTACTGAAGTTTGGAGGGGGACAGAACATGGATGATGGGACTTGCAGTACCTTCCCTCACTTCCCAATCCTACTACAAACCTAATCCAATGACTGATCAACACCAAATCTGGCACACAGAGCCCTCATGACCCACTCTACAGCCTGGTGCAGTTTTCTGTGAGACGGACCATGGATGATGGGACTTGAAGTACCTTCACTCACTTCCGAAAAACAATGCATCCCTCATCCATTCACCAATACAGACCAAACTTAGCACACAGAGCCCCCATGACCCAATCTACATCCTACTACACTTTGGGGGGGACGGGACCAGAGATTATGGGACTTGCACTACCTTCAGTAATTTCATGATACCACTGCAACTCCCAATAATGATGGCTCAAGACCAAACTTGGCACACAGAGCCCCCATGACCCACTCTACATCCTGCTGCACTTCTCAAATAACCCGGGCAGGGCCGGGTCCCCAAGCTAGTCTGTAATAATTACTGAAGACAGTCAAGAAAGAAAGTACAAAGGCTAATTTACAGTTGAATATCAAGAAAAATAACAATCAAAAATAATATACATGACTTTTGAGTAGCTGATGAAGACATAGTTCAAGATATTCCAAACCCTGGTTCAGTCATTAGTCAGAATGGAGACTGCAGCCAATAATTCAGAGGGAGACTAGGATTAGAAAGGGATTAGAAAAGAGTCTGAAGTGTAAAGATAAATTATTGAATGCAAAAGTGTGGATAGTCCATAACATTGTACTTCCCATTTCTATGTATAGTTGCAAAAGCTGAGCAGCAAAGAAAGCTCATAAGAAAAAAAATCAATTCATGTGAAATGTGATGCTGAGAAGAGCTCAAGGGATACAGTGGACCAGGGCTGTCCAACTGGCGGCCCCAGGGCCGCATACGGCCCCCAAGCCCCTTCCCCACGGCCCCCTACCCTCCTGCAAAATACCTGCCTTTTAAGATTTTTTTAAAAAAAAATTTTACATATTTTTTTGGAATATTTTTTTGGAATATTTTTCGGAATATTTTTTATTTATTTTTTTCGCAGCGGGGGGGGTGAGGGGCGGGGCAGGGAGGAGGAGCAGGCTCTCTTCCTCCTCCTCCTACTTCCCTCCCTCCCCCCTCTCCCTCTCCCTCCCTCCTTCTTTTCCCCTTTCATTCCTTCCCTTTTCCACCACCTGAAGGAAAGAGGGAAGGAGAGAGAGAGTGCACGAGCGAGAGGGGGCGTGGCCAGAGCAAAAAAGGGGCGGGGCCGAGTTCAGAGCACTTGGGGGGTGCTCACCCATTCCCTTTCCAGATTCCTCCTCTCCTGAGGCTTCGTGCCAAGTTTGGTCCTGATCCATCATTATTTGAGTCCACAGTGCTCTCTGGATGGAGGAGAACTACAACTCCCAAACTCAAGGTTCAGTACTTTCTGTTGCTCTCATGAGAGTTTAGATTTGATTCAACATGGCTGAGGAATGCTTTGATTGTGTTTTCCCCTTATGGCAGAAGGAGATTGGACTGGATGGCCCTTGGAGGTCTCCTATTCTAGGAACCCATTGTAATTATTACAATATTATTATTATATTATTATCATCATCATCAGAGGCTGAATGGCCATCTGTGAGGAATGCTTTGATTGTGTTTTCCCCTTATGGCAGAAGGAGATTGGACTGGATGGCCCTGGATGGCCCTTGGAGGTCTCCTACTCCAGGAACCTGTTGTTGTTGTTATTATTATTATTATTAGCAGAGGCAGAATGAATATTATGCCTTATCATTCAGGGTTATAGGCCTGTGTGGAAGGGCCCTGGCTTCTTATTTGACTTCCTTTCCACACATCTGAATAAAATCCCATGTTATTTGCTTTAAACCAGATTATATGAGTGTGGACTCCGATAATCCAGTTCAAAGCAGGTATTCTGGGTTATATGGCTGTGTGAAGGGCCCTGAGTCCACACTGCAATATAATCCAGTTCAAAGCAGGGACTGGGACTTGTGACTGGGATTTTTGTGTTCATCTCTATCTCCAAGTCAAAGCCCCGGTGTCCTCCACAGACACCTCCAAGGCGGGGAGAGGGCGGAGCCGGGGAGGGGGCGGGGCAGGGGTGGAGCCAGGGAGGGGGTGGAGCCTGGGCAGAGCTGGGGAGGGGGCGGAGCTGGGGTGGAGCCGGGGAGGGGGCGGAGCCGGGGGCGGAGGCAGACCCTTCGGCCCCCCAGGTCATCAGTAACTGGAATTCCGGCCACAGGTCCGGTAGAAGTTGGACAGCCCTGCAGTGGACCATTAAAAATACAAGCAAATGAACCCTGAAGCAATAAAGCCTGAGCTATCCCTAGAAGCCAAGATGACTAAACAGAGACTGTTGTACTTTGATCATATCATAAGACAGGACTTTCTAGAAATGATAATAATGGATGGTGAAGTAGACTACAGCAGGAAAAGGTGAGGATTGCATTCCAGATGGATAGACTCAGTCGAGGAAGTCATGACTCTAAGTTAGCAAGAACTGAGCAGAGCAGTTGATGACAGGGTGATGGAGAACTGTCATTCATAGTCATAAGTTGAGCTTGAATTAATAGCAGTTAATAACAACAGCATATCAGAAATGCCTTGTGAGAAGCAAGGATGACATTTCTGTTCTTCTCACCACCCTTTGTCTCCCCCTCAAGCCTGAACAGCATTACACAGTTCCTCATCACTCTGCTTTGAGGACATACTACAGCCTTACTCTTGCAAGTGAAATTCCTCTTGAATTTTCTTGAAAACAAGTTCTGTGCTGAAATGTTACCTGAATTGCCTTTGATTTTGATTTTAAGGCACACTTAGCCTGTTTTACATAGAGGGATCTACTGCAATTAATCCCGGCCAATAGGCTGATGGAAACAAATTGTGGCACAGGGTATAAAAAATACTCAAAATATGAGCAAGAGTGGTATTCCCTAACCTAGTGCCTGTCAGATTTCCTGATCTTCCATTTACATCAACCTCAGCCGGCAAGACTGCACACCACTTTTTTTCCAAATGTCAGCATAAATCTAAATATGTACAGTTCAACCTAAAACCTACAGTTGTACTTGTAGTTTTCCACCAAGTGCAGGAGTGCCAAATATATATATATACAGTATATGTACACTGGAGGACGTTTACATTGTTTGAAGAGTATGACATGGTTTTGTACTTTGCCCAGGCATCAACAGTTATTTTGCCTTTTGTGGATTTCAAAGGTTATTTCCAGCCCCAAAAGATAGCCTTCTTTGTGCACCTTGCAACTAAACTTCGAACTTGCGATTCTGGAACAGAAAGTTGCATTGTGCCATCTAAAATAGTTACAAACAGCAAGGAATGCAGAGTGTATCAGAAACTGCGCTCAAGGTCATGAAATACAAACACAGTGAAGGAAATACCAATGAACTTATATTCAGTCAATGGCAGCAATGCATCAAAACATAATAAGCATCAATACATAGAAATAGGCAATCCCCAGTCGAACTACGAAGGAACAATATACATACAAATGCAATGGCATGCAAAGGGCTGAAGCGAAATTATAACCAAAGTTGGCGGGGAGCAGCATACACACCCGCTGGAGAAATCCTTGTTGACGTAAATGATAAAGTTCTTAAAAAGTCCTGGTGCATACCAGTCGTGGGAGAGACGATGCAAAGCTCAGCCAAGGTGAGACGCTCGGAGGGGCCGCAACGGTTGAGGTGCGAGGCCACGATCCGTTTCGCTGGTTAGCTTCGTCAGGCGGCTGGTTCACGCCAGGCAAATGCCGCGTCACAGGAGACACATTCTAAATAACAATAATAAAAATAATAAGAGAAGACCCATCTCTGCATAAAAACGTGGGGGTGGTGGCTAGCCTACCTAGGTTGGAGGACTTCCAATGCACCACTGCTCCTGCGGACCCAAGGGGTGGAGCCCAAGGGAAACGCAGATGTTATATATGCTCGCACCTGGGCCCCACTCATGTGAGTAGGTCCGAAAGGGGGAGGGGCTCATTGAGCCCGACTGGAAACTCAGACTGTAGATTGTGAATCCACCAGGTCTCACGCCTGATGAGGGCATCATGATTATTTGCATGTACACTAGTGGTGACCCTTTCCAGGGCCGCGAATCGGAAGGATTCGGGGTTGTGGCCTTCTGTCAAAAAGTGGCGGTATAAGATGGTGTTGTCCTGTGAGGTACGTATTCTGGAACGATGTTCCGAAATGCGGGTACGTAAAGGGCGTGATGACATCCCTACGTAATATTGGCCACACCCACAAATGATAACGTAAATGGTGTTCTCCGTGTTGCAGTTAAGGAAATCCCGGATAGTAAACAATCTATGAGACTTCAGACTCATGATGTCCTTGCAACATAATGCTTGGGTACAGGACGAACACCCCCCACATGGCCAAAAACCTGACGTAGAGTGAGGGAACACGCGTTTGCGGGATAACGTGGAATGTACCAGCAGGTCCTTAAAATTACTGGAGCGCTTATACGTGACCATGGGGAATTCACGAAACGCCGGTATGGAGGGCAGTATATCCCAGAACTTCTTGACGATACTGACAATCTCACGGCTGTGGGGAGTGAGGGTCAGTGGCCAAATCAACCGAGCGTGAGGAGGTTTGCGCCTCTTATGAAGGAGGGAGTCTCTGCATGTGCCATTAGCCTTGATGCGGGCCTGTTGTATGACCCGGGGCGGGTAGCCTCGAGCGCCAAGTTGGTCCCCAAACTTATCAGCGTCGTTGTGGAAATCGACGATGCGGGTTGAATTCCTCTTCAGTCTTAAAAACTGCGAAAATGGGGACCAACTTAGCGCTCGAGGCTACCCGCCCCGGGTCATACAACAGGCCCGCATCAAGGCTAATGGCACATGCAGAGACTCCCTCCTTCATAAGCGCACCAGTAATTTTAAGGACCTGCTGGTACATTCCATTTTATGCAGAGATGGGTCTTCTCTTATTATTTTTATTGTTATTTAGAATGTGTCTCCTGTGACGCGGCATTTGCCTGGCGTGAACCAGCCGCCTGACGAAGCTAACCAGCGAAACGGATCGTGGCCTCGCACCTCAACCGTTGCGGCCCCTCCGAGCGTCTCACCTTGGCTGAGCTTTGCATCGTCTCTCCCCCCTCCACGACTGGTATGCACCAGGACTTTTGCGAACTTTATCATTTACGTCAACAAGGATTTCTCCAGCGGGTGTGTATGCTGCTCCCCGCCAACTTTGGTTATAATTTCGCTTCAGCCCTTTGCATGCCATTGCATTTGTATGTATATTGTTCCTTCGTGGTTCGACTGGGGATTGCCTATTTCTATGTATTGATGCTCATTATGTTTTGATGCATTGCTGCCATTGACTGAATATAAGTTAATTGGTATATCTTACATTGTGTTTGTATTTCATGACCTTGAGCGCAGTTTCCCATCTAAAATAGTGCCATTGAGGTGCACACACTAAAGCGAACAGCATCCACAAGATGGTGGTTGCATCTTATGAAAGTCCATTCTTGAGCTATGTCTCTCAAATTCTTCAAGTTAACATGGCCCCTAACCATGTTGCCTCCTGGAAATTGTAGTCTGGAAAAAGAATATTGGCAAGACTGGCAGGAATCCATCTTTAGTGATCAATCCCTGGTGCTGGCCCAGATTAGAGATGGGGAATAATTTAGGACTGGATGGTAAAGATGTGACAGTGAGATGAGGACTGAGATATGAATGGTTTTGATAAACAAAATGGGGCTGACATCTTGAGTGAAGCTGCTTTTAACTACAGTAGAGTCTCACATATCCAACCTTCACTCATCAAACATTCTGTATTATCCAACAGTCTGCCTCCCACTTGGATCCACAACTGTTTCAATACATTGCAATGTTTGGTTCTATATTCGTAAATACAGTAATTATTACATAGTGTTACTGTGTATTAAACTGCTTTTCTGTCGATTTGTTGTAAAACATATTTTGGTGCTTAATTTGTAAAATCATAATGTAATTTGACATTTAAATGGCTTTTTCGCAATCCCTCCTTATGATCCAACATTTTCTCTTATCCAACGTTCTGCCAGCCCATTTATGCTGCTTGTTCAAGATAAGATGTCTTATCTTCCAGAGACAGCCTTTCAAGAGACTCAACATGATCAAAGAAGACAGTGCTTGCAAATTACCTTTCTGGACACATCAAAATCCTCCAATACACCTGAAAGCCAACATTCTGATCTAAGCATCAGGAGATGTAGATCAAATTAGTTTGCTATTCAAAACAATAAAAGGAAAAAAAATGTCAGGTTTCCATAGTTGATATTCAGAGTACAGTGGTGACTACAGTCTCTTAAAAGCTTCTCTCTTAGGAGACAGAGCAATCTAAGTCAAACTAAACAACCAGCTGGCACTTAAGGCAATTTAAGCCAATTTTGGGTTTTTTAAAATATTTGCCTATGGAATAAATACCCCAAAGACACCAGATCCTGTTTGATCTTGGAAAACTAAGTTGAGTCCGTTTACGTTAGTACCTGGATATGAGACTGCCAAACAACACCAGATGCTGTAGGCTATATTTCAGAGGAAGGAACTGGCAAAAACACCTCTGGCTATTTTCTGCCTATTAAATTCATGAGGCCACTAAAAGATTACAGGTATCTGACAGCACATACACACGTGAAGACAGAATTGCAACTGCCTTGTGGCAGGCTGTTATCCCAAACAATTATTCCAAACATGTTGGCTTTTTCAACCTCCTGAAGAATTCCCTACTTTAGGGTAAGGAGGGCTCAGTGCTGAGGTTGTGTAACTACATTTCTCAATGCCCCAAAGTCGATGGAGTGTCACATGAAACTTTTGGTAAAACAAGCCCTGAAACTCTTCTGTTGTTAGGTCTTCTGTGATCAGCTTCATATTTCACAAACAGAAATTAATCTTAGTAGAGTGTATCAATTTAACAAATCTTCTCCTTTCACTTGACCTTTTTAACCCATGTTGGTGTTCTTGTTTCCTATTGATTTTTTGTACTTTTCTTCTCTTTTTGATCAAAACAATTTGCAAAATTAACTTTCCCTACACATCTTAGCTGAGGCAGCTCACAAGTCATCCAAAATAATAAAGGAAAACCAAAATAGGAAAAGAAAGGCCTCTTTATATTGCTAGACTAGATAATCCAGGTTACCAAAGCAGAAAATCCACATTATCTGATTTGAACGGTATTATCTTAGTCTACACTGCCATATAATCCAAAGCAGATAATGTGGATTTTATATGGCAGTGTAGAAGGGGCTAAGAGTTAATTATAAACCAACAGACAATGTAAACACCGTAATAACAGCAAGGGAGCAATCAAGTCAAGCGTAAACACTCAAGACACCAAAGAAGCTGAAGGTCTATTGGAACAAACAGTCTTCAGCTTGGAACAAAGTGTCATCAGAGATGAAGCAAACTGAATTTCAGAGCAGGGCATTCAACAACAGAAAAGTCACATGCTCTGCCAAACAAGCCTCAAATACAAGTGGGAGGCATAACAGAGCATTTTCTTCAAGGAACTCTGGAAACAGGCACAATAATATGGTGACAGGCAGTCCAAGCAACCTGGTCCTAAATCATTTAGGGTTTGTGCAGCATAATCCTACATTTTATAGATTCACACATTAGTTCAATGGAACCCTCTCCCAGATAACTATATACAGAATTGCTGCATAAAGATAATAACCAGGTCTTGTAATTCAGCTCAGATATAACCAGTGAAAACAGTAGAGCAGAGGTCAAAAGCTTGCCGTGAATAGATTTAACTAGACCTCATGTACACTCAAATCACTCTCCTGGTTGCGACTGGCTTACAAGAAGATCGTAAGTTTAGATGTTCCTGCTATACCTATTTTTCAGTCTACTACACAAACCTTGATCCTTATAGCTCTATCTTCCCATCTGCGGCAGCTTTTGTACACTTTTGTAATTCTTCTTTACACTCACACAACCAACTTTATACCAGAAATTATCTTACTGTTGCCACTGAGTTAATACAAACTTGCACAGGAAAAGCAGGAAAGATAGCTCATTCAGCAAATTTTTAAGAACTGGTAAAATTACATTCCTTCGTTTTTATTTTTTCTTTTGGAACCTTTCATTCAGTCACTCCATGGGCCCCATTACCCAGTTTACAGCACTATGATCTCAATTTAACTGATGCAGTTCTATTCTACGAAATTCTGGGATTCATAATTTACGGAGGGGTATTTAGAATTCTCAGCCAAACAACAAACTCCAGTATTCTAAATGATGCAACTATGGCAGCTAAAGTGGAATCATAGTATAATTCTATACTCTTGAAAGGGCCTGATGTTAGATCCTAAGAATGACTTACAAAGAGAGAACAAATGTGATATATAGATTAGATCCTGTACTGAGGTTCGGGAGGTTTGGTTCAAGTGCCAACACAGTTTGATTCTATATTAGACACACTCTCTCTTTGTAACCGACTGTATCTGACTTTTGTGAGGATAAAGGGGAGTGCAGCATATGCTGCCTTTAGCTCACTTGAAGAAAGGCAAGATATGCACTTAAAAGCTAAATATAATAAAAGGTTACTCCTCACAACAATCACGCCCATAAATTGCTGCTCACCTCAACACAAAACATCCAGGCCACAGATCTTGCCAAGATCCCCTTATCACTTCCCTCTCAAACTCTTAGGCGTTTTCAGTTCTTCTTACACAAAATTCCCACAAGTCCAAGAATGAATCTAGGTTACTCAGGAATGGAAACCAATGGTCCCTGGAGATTTTTTTTTTTTTTTAGTAATCCAAACTTTTCTTCCTAAATGGTCTCTCTCTCTTTAGTTTATTGCATTAGCCGCAAGGCCATATCAAGCAGAACAAACCATGCAAAAGAAATACATGTATCAAGCGTTGAACAGTGGTTCCGTAATGTGCAAATGTACATTAAACAACCGTTCCGTAATGAAATAACAAATACTCTCCTGGCACCTCTGCCTTTCTGCTTCATTTTGGTCAAAATTCCTAGCCTAGATACCCATCTATTTGTTCCTCAAGTATCCTCATCCCCTCTGCAATCAATTCCAATTGAGACAATATATCGTTACCTACTTTTACTAGCTTTGTAGAAGAATGTTGCTACTTTGGTAATTAATAACTGGTTGGGATTAGAGAGGAGGAATATAGTTCTATTAGTTGGAGTCCAGTGGGATTTATTGAGTAAGAAAACTTCAAGTAGAAATTGTCTTTCTTTTTCATATATTACACATTGGTGGAGAATATGATTTAGATCTTCCAAAAGATTGATCTTTTATGAACAAACTTTCTGGCAGGTGATCAAAGGATTTCACAATCAAGCAGGAAGTCCTCATCCTGTCTTGAGAAATCTTACATCTACCAGGCCAAGGTAATGAATTCTCTCACTGCCACAACTGTTGTCGACAGCCTTCCTTCCTAAGCACTCACAACTAATTATGATAAGATCCTTCTTGCCACAGCTTCATTTACATCTGCCCCTTCTTTTGTATTTCCTAAAATGTTTTTGTATGCACTGATTATGATTCATGAGATAATCTCTGTCAACAATGCAGTTCCATTTGCTTTTAAGCAAATCAGTAATCTCCTCTTTTTCCAGTTTGTTTACCCATTATTCTCTTCCTCCTTTTCCCCTTTTCTTTTTATTGTTAAAGGTACATATATTAAGATAATTCAAATGTCCTTTCCCCCCAAGTGTGAGATGCTCGTATAATAAAAACATCCAACTGCTCAGAAGTACTGTCATCTTGAAAACAGCAACATTTGACATGTATCAAACAGTCAAACAGAACTATGAAACAGAGTCCTATTGTCAAATTCTGATTCTGTCACAAACTTCACTAGATAGACGCAAGAAAACAACAATAAATCACATCAGAATTTAGGCTACAGTAAATCCTTTATCTTCAAGATGTCACCAGAATACCACGGACTAAGTAAACAAACCCTTTGGAAGTTACAAGTATAGAAGGCTGTATAAAATTGCATAGATAAAATATTCTCAGTACACTAAAACATGAGTAAATATACTATTTATCTTTTGAAATATTAAAGAACTGACAGACTTTTAAAAGGCAGCATCGACTTTGGCCCTATTTAATAGAACTTTGTATATGAGGCACATTGTATAGTGAACTCTAGGGGCCCTTTCACGCTGCCCCTTTATCCCAAGATCGGATCCCAGATTATCTGTTTATCCAAGGTTATCTGGGCAGTGAGGACTCATATATCCCAGTTTAAAGCAAATAATTCGGGATCAGATCCTGGGATAAAGGGCAGTGTGGAAGGGCCCTCGGTTAACTAGAACTCAAGTAATTAAAACTCTCAAGCAACTGGCAAAAATAGAAGAAATAATACGAAAAAAAAATTAGCAGAAATGTAACATGAGGTTAGGTTTGTCTTTATTTGTTCTTAATTACTGTATTTCAATATTGATATTAAGTCAAGACAGGATTAATGCTATGGGATTGTATGGGGTGTAAGAGTCACCTTCGAGCTGAGAAGGGCGGTATAGAAATATAGTAAATAAATAAATAATTGACTTATAGAGCTGGAAGAGACTATGTCCCCTTCCACACTGCTGAATAAAATCCCACATTATTTGCTTTGAACAGTAATATATGGCAGTGTGGACTTGGATAACCCAGTTCAAATCAGTGATTGTGGAATTTTCTGCCTTGATATTCTGGGTTACATGGCTGTGTGGAAAGGCCATATAAGGGTTATCCAGTTCAGCCTCCTGCCATACAGGAACACACAAAGCACTATCAGTTATTATTATTACTTAATTATTAGTAGTTAGTTCGATTCCAATAGTAACTTTCAAGTAATCAGAAACTACATTTTTTCCAGCACCTATCAATCCCTATGGGAGCCAGTTAACTGAGAAACGACTACATATGATGCCACACTGCCATTATGAATCAGTTTGTATTTCCCCTTCCAACCCTAATGTATACTGTCCCGTCTGGCTGTATTCATAACAGGGAGCGGTCAGTCTGGATGGCTTTTAGGGTCCCCTTCCAACCCTAATGTATACTGTCCTGTATAGGGAAAAATATTTCAGAGTATGCCATAAGAAGCTTAAGGCATAAAACGAATATTTCAAGGACTCCTCTTCAGAATAAAAACATGCATAGTAAGTATAGTATGTATATAGTATAGTTCGCCGCCCCCCCCCCAAACCTTAATTACAACCATGGGTCACCTATCGCCAACACCTACGACTCCTCAAATGCTTTCATCAGCGCTGTCTTCGCACAATCCTAAATGTACACTGGACCGGCTATGTGACTAATGTTGCTGTCCTTGAGCAAGCAGGGATTACCAGCATTGAGTTCATGCTATTGAGAACACAGCTGCGCTGGGCAGGGCACGTCTCTAGGATGGAGGACCACCGCCTCCCAAAGATACTACTCTATGGTGAACTCGCCACGGGTCAGCGCAAGAAAGGCGCCCCCAAAAAGAGATACAAGGACTCCTTGAAAAAACATCTCAGGCTCGGCCAGATTGATCCTCAACAATGGTCCACCCTGGCCTCACATCGGGAGGCATGGAGACGCACTATCCACAATGCTACAGCCTGTTTCGAGAAGACACGCCGAATGAGTCTCGAAGAGAAACAACAACGCAGAAAGGACCGCAACTTGGAAACGACATCACCCAAGGAGACGTTCTGCTGTGCTTTCTGCAACCAAACTTGCCTTTCTCTGATTGGCCTTTTTAGTCATCAACACGCTTGTAAAAAGCGTGGGATGAGTCCTTCCTAAGAATCTTCGTTCGTGAAGTACTGCCGAGAGAGATACTTATGAGGTAGGCAGGGAAGATATAAGAGTATAGTCCGTGTCCCCCCTCCAAAAAACCTGAATTACAACCATGGCCCCTTCCTCACAGTTGAATACAATTCCACATTATCTGCTTTGAACTGGAATATACAGCTGTGTGGACTTAGGACCTTTTCACACAGCTGAATAAAATCCCACATTATCTGCTTTAAACTGGAATATATGGCAGTGTGGACTCAGATAACCCAGTTCAAAGTAGGTATTCTGGGATATAGGGCTGTGTGGAAGGGCCCCAGGAAGCCCCGAACACTTTGGCAGAATAGCACAGTAGATATTATTATCATTATTATCATTATTGGACAATTCCTCCTATTTAACAAGCCTGTAATAAGGAGGTACTGACCTTGAGCAAGTCACACTCTGTCAGCCTGAGAGGAAGGCAATGGCAAACCTTTTCTGAACCAATAATGCAGGCCTGGGCAAACTTGGGCCCTCCAGGTGTTTTGGACTTCAACTCCCACAATTCCTAACAGCCGGTAGGAATTGTATGGAATAAATACAGGAGAATGTTAATAACGGATGGATCAGTAATAACCCCAATTGTAATGGAAAAGAACTTTCCAAAGAATTTAAAACAAATAATGGATAAAAAGTTAAGGGAATTTTTTTAGATAAAATGGGGGATTGGATAAAGGTAGGAACAAAGAAGGAAATGATTATGGAAGAATTTAGAGAAATAAAATTGACATGGTTCCATTGTTTACAATTAGAACAATGGTTTAAAAATTGGCTAAAAATAATAAAAAAGGAAGTAAGGTTAACCAATTTGAACAAATAATACAAAATGGGAGGGATGTAGAAGAGCACGAAAACTTGAAAGGAATAACTAGTAAAGTATATAAGATAATAATTGAAATAAAGGAAGGAAAAATAAAAAATAACACCCTTAAGGAGGTTTGGGAAGAAGATTTAGGGATAAAAATAAAGGAAAAAGAGTGGCAACAATTATGGAGACAAAGACATCTAAAAAATTTATCAATAAGGATTAAAGAAAATTATTATAAGTTAATATGGAAATGGTACCTTACACCAGTAAGAATAGCAAATATAAATAAAAACTACTCGAAAAACTGTTGGAGAGGATGCCAAGAAACAGGAACATACATACATATGTGGTGGCAATGTAAATATGTAAGCAAATTTTGGGCGAAAGTATTTAAAGAAATAGAAGATATAATGAATATTAAAATAGAAAGAAGTCCTAGTATAGCTTTATTATCATTATATAATAGTAAACAATTGGAAAAAAGGATAAAGATGCCATAACAAACCTATTAACAATAGCAAGACTGTTTATAGCAGTGTTTCTCAACCTGGGGGTCGGGACCCCCAGGGGGGTCGCAAGAGGGTTTCAGAGGGGTCACCAAAGGCCATCAGAAAACATATATTTCTGATGGTCTTAGGAAGCCCTTTGGCAGAAAAGGTTGAAGATCTTGCCGCTTGTCCTTCTCTCTCTTTTTGGAAACAGACTGCGAATTCTCCCACCTAAAGTTCTTCTTTGCTGTGATTGGCAGGCCTCCCAGCCAAAGGGAGGGCTGTTTCTGAGACTCCAAGCAGGGAGGGGAGAGCAGGCGTGCTTGGCGCATGGCAGCATAATGCACATGTGTGGGTGAGGGAGAGTGTGAGAGGTGGGATAGAGGCTCACACCACCTAGTCCCTTCAAGGCATGAGGGTTCTGTATAGGAAGTTTGACCCAATTCTATCATTGGTGGGGTGCAAGGGGCTCTTTGATTGTAGGTGAACTATAAATTCCAGCAACTACAACTCCAAAATATCAAGATCTATTTTCCCCAAACTCCACCAGTGTTCACATTTGGGTATATTGAGGATTCCTGTCAAGTGTGGTCCAGATCCATCCTTGTGGAGTCTATAGTGCACTCTGGATGTAGGTGAACTACAACTCCCAAACTCAAGGTCAATGCCCACCAAACCCTTCCAGTATTTCCTGTTGGTCATGGGAATTTTGAGTGCCAATTTTGTTTCAATTCCATTGTTGGTGAGTTCAGAATGCTCTTTGAATGTAGGTGAACTATACATCCCAGCAACTACAACTTCCAAATGACAAAATCAAATCCCCCCCCCCCCACACACACACAAATACAGTTATGAAGTAGCAATGAAAATAATGTTATGGTCAGGGGTCACCACAACATGAGGAACTTGATGAAGGGGTCCTGGCATTAGAAAGGTTGAGAACCACTGGGGGGAGCACAGCGGTGAGGGATACAAAAATGTATAAGGAAAACATAATGGCAGGTGCTAAAGATTGAAGTATTGTACCTAGAAATGAATAACATGAACCTGCTGTAAATAGACATTGTATAATATTGTGTTGACAATGATAAAACAATAAATAATATTTAAATCAGGAAGGGTGGGAGTTGAAGTCCAAAACACCTGGAGGGAGGGCCCAAGTTTGCCCAGGCCTGCAATAATGCCCAGAAAACCCTGTGATAGATAAGACATCACTTGAAGGCACCAAACAACCTTACAGGGCTGTTGTGAGGAGCCTTAAATCGATATTCAACAGTCTGTGGAAGTCAAGCACCATTCCTGATGACTCCTGACAAGAGCAACCTGTCAATTTACCAGAGGCCTGAGCTCTCTTCCTCAAAACAAGGCCGCTCTCGCCGCTGGGCGCTTTACCTGGTCAGTGGCATCCCTTCAAGGCCTCAGTTTCCCTCAGCAACAAGAAGCAAGGCAGGCGGAAGTCGCCCCCTTCCCTTCAGGCCGGACATGACTTCAGGTCACATGACCTCCCCATGCCCGGAGAATGAGCCCTCTCCGCAATCAGCCTCTTCCCCGCCCCTTTTCCCTCCGCTCCATTCCAAAAGGGGCGGGGTCAAGAGGAGAGCTCCCATTGGTCGGCCGAAAGGACATCGACGGAATGCTCTCATTGGAAAGGGAAAGGAAGGAGGCGGGTTTAGAACGTCAGAACGTGTCGGGAGGGGAAAATACGCCCATTGGTTGTCGAGAGATTGAAGCTGACGCGGTGATTGGTTCAAAAAGAAAGGGAAGGCGAGAGTAGGCAGGGGAAGCCTCGATTGGAGCCGGAGGGGCATCGGTGTCTATTGGCTGGAAAGGGGTGGGTGGGGCGGGCAAAAAGTGTGAGAATGCTGATTGGCTGCTCTGTGAGGCGGCTTGGGATTGGCTAGAAGGAAAAAGCGCGGGAGCAGTTCGAAATCTTGTGTGCGTGGAAGGAACTTAGGAAGAGTTAATTGTTTATTCAAACGGAGCTCCCAAGGAACCAGCAAATAAATAGTGTTGAGAGAAATCCTACTAGTCTTTTCAAAAATCCTATTTATTGATGGATTTTGAAAGTTCACAACTGAGTAGTGTTGCCATTTTTTGATGTAAGAAATAAGGGACATTTACGGGATTTCCCCCTAAAATAAGGGACACTTCATTAAACTCAAACATTAGGCAGAAATAGTTTTATTAACAGAATAAGATAATGATTTAAACTCACAAAAGAAACTGCCTCACACCCTCTTAACAGCACATGGTATGTTTCTGCATGCTTTGTCATGCAGAAAAAACATTATTAGAACTACCTAATTTTCTCCACCTGTATTTAGTCCTTGACTTTGCTGACTTTAAAAGTGCACTGTCTAAACATTAAAATAAAATAAATTTTATAAGACAGTACATCTTCATGATTATTATGTCAATAGTTAATGGTATAGTATAGTATGGGATACACAGCATTGTATAGTATTGGGATGCACAGCTAGGCCTATTTTAAGAGTAACTCTCAAGCAACCAGAAACTATCTTTATCCAACATGATCCAACATTCCCCTTGGGTAACGGTTAATTAGTCTACTGCAGTCTTTCTCAACCAGTGTGCCGTGGCACACTAGTGTGCCGTGACGGACCTCCTGCTGTGCCGTGAGAAAAGCTCTGCCCCCTTCCTGCCGAACTCCTGCTGCTTGGGGGAGGAGGAGGAAGGGCCGGGCAGTGGCGAAGAAAAAGAAAAAGGGACCGGGGCGCCGTCTCCTTCGGCCGTTTCCCCAGCCAGCCTCCAATCTGCCATGACTCCCGCCATGACTCTCGCCCCTCGCTCGCTGAAGCTGCGTGGAGGAGGAGCCTTGCCCGCTGAAGCCCGTTCACGCTCCTCCTCTGTAGGAGAGCTGAAGCCGGGGGGAGGGGACGGGGCATGGCGCGGCCTGGCTCTGCCCCCTCCCTCGGCTTCAGCACTCCCAGCAGCTGCTCCAACCTTGAGGGGACAGTGCCAAGCCAGCATTGTGCTGGCTCTAGCACCGCTGGCTTGGCACTGCCCCTCAAGGCTGGAGCAGCTGCTGGGAGAGGAAACCGGAGGGGGCGGGGCATGGCCTGGCCCGCCCCTCCCCAGCTTTGGCACTCCCAGCAGCTGCTCCCAGCAGGCCACCATCCCCCAGCTGTTCTTTACTGTGTTAGAGTGTCATTTTTGTGTCATTTTGGTTGGTGGTGTGCCCCCGGATTTTTGTAATGTTAAAAGTGTGCCGTGGCTCAAAAAAGGTTGGGAAACACTGGTCTACTGTACTTTGAAAAAGTCCTGTATCGCCTCTTCCTTCCAACGGGGACGCAGGCTGCCCTGCGAGTTGGAATCCCCGGGCAGGCATTGCCGTGGAAACCGCAGCGCGCAGCTTCCTCTGGTCAACCCCGCCCAGTCCTGTCCTGCTAGTCAAAAATAAGGGACAGGGCCTGAAAATAAGGGACACAAATTTTAGGGCCAAAATAAGGGACGTCCCTTAGAATAAGGGACATATGGCAACCCTACAAGTGAGACCAAAGCAGTAGAAGAAAGGAGAAGGATATATGAAGATGCAAGTGTTTATAATTCAGGCTAATGCTAAACTAAAGTTGAAACAATATCATATCCCTAGTTTAAAACAACTAATACTAACGGAAACACTAAACAGTAACTAACAGAAACATTAACTCTGAACTCTGATCCCCAAGCCAAACTGTAATGAAAAAGTAAAATCAAAAGAAAAAGTATATTTTACCATTACAGATCCAACTAAAAAGTCTAATAGTATTACTAATATTACTAATAATCATAGCTTTAAAATATATTGTTAGATTATAAAGTATAGATTCTATAAGTAATTGGTTTTGGGGAGCAGATGTCGCCTTCTGAACTTGTAGAACTATTACAGAGCAGTCTTTTAAATTCAAAACCTTAACAGACAATCTTGAAAAATGTCATGGTGGGGTCATGGCTGTGGCGTTGTGGGTTGTTCTGGTAGGTGGGATGTTGAAGTCCTGGGGAGTTGTCGGTGTGTGGTGTTCCTGGCGTTCTGCAGAGCTTGTGGATATACAATGTTTTTTGTCTTTCCGTCTGCTGTGTTGATGTAGAGGTTCTGTGGTTTCCCAACTCTGGAGCACGCTACGTAGAGTTGTCCGTGGGAGAAGCATTCTGTGTCAAGGTCTGTGCCACAGATTTGTAGTGTTTGTCCTTGAGCCTTGTTTATGGTGATGGCAAAAGCTAGTGTAGTGCAGTGTCTTTCTGTTCTGGCGTTTGTTCTGCCCTTTTTTGTGTGATGTATGTAGCGTTGCGAGTGTGTTGTCCGATGCTGTTCTTTTTAGGAGGCATGGCTTGTCTTTTGGGTCAGCTTATGCCTGTGTGGAAGGAAGGAATGGCATACAAATGGGTTGAGCAGTAGACGCAAGGTTGTGTTATGTGCGTATTGTGTTGTGTGTGTAGGTATTACTTTTGTGTTATTCTGGGGGTATGTGTTTGTCAGTGGTGCCTGTGTCCCTGGTGCCCTATTTGTCTCTCTCCGAGATCTTGGCCTTGACAGTTTAACCCTCAAACACCAACTGACTAAACTGAATTCACTCAGCATTCTAATCTAGCCTTGGCTGGCTTGGGCCACCGTTACTATGGTAACTGATGTTGGCCAATGGGTTTCGCTGGCGGCCGCAGAGGATGCTGGAAAATGTAGGGTTTTTTGTATCATTGTTTTGGGGGGCTTCTAGGTTTTTTGGAGGAAAGTTTCTTTGCTAAAAACCTTCCTTGCCTGAGGCCTATTTATGTTGCCAAATTTGGTGTTTCTGCCTTGGATGGTTTCTCTGCCTAGGATGGTCGTTCCATGACGGGACCTCCTTTATATAATAAGACAAAACTGTGTCACTTGAATTCTGTACTTGGCTTTAATTGCTGTATTGCAATATGAATGTCAAGGCAGTGCAGAGTTTCCGGTATAGTATAGTATGCAGTATAGTATTAATTGGGTCTGTTTGTAATAGTAACTCAGGCAAATAGAAATTCATTTGCATCTACCTCTTTCTCGGCATTACTTCGCAAATGAAGATTCTTAGGAAGGACTCGTCCCACGCTTTTTACAAGTGCGTTGATGACTAAAAAGGCCAATCTGAGATAGGCAAGTTCGGTTGCAGAAAGCACAGCAGAAAGTCTCCTTGGGTGATGTTGTTTCCAAGTTGCGGTTCTTTCTGCGTTGTCGTTTCTCTTCTAGACCCGTTCAGCGTGTCTTCTCGAAAGAGGCCGCAGCATTGTGGATAGTGCTGGCTTTAGCCTTTAAAGCCCTAAATGGTTCGGGTCCAACTTACCTGTCCGAACGCATCTCTCCCTATGAACCATCGAGATGTTTAAGATCATCTGGAGAGGCCCTGCTCTCGGACCCGCCTTCTTCGCAGGCGCGACTGGCGGGGACGAGAGACAGGGCCTTTTCAGTGGTGGCTCGTCGGCTTTCGAACGCTCTCCCTAGAGACATCAGATCGGCCCCCTCCCTCCTGACATTTCGCAAGAAAGTCAAGACCTGACTATTTGAGCAGGCATTTCCTGATGAAATATAAGGCTTAATTAGATATATGGAATGACGATGATGCGATGGAAACTGATTTCAACATGACGCTGAGACTGCAATTGTATGTTTTAATTGTTAATTTGTTATTATATGGTTTGGGGGGTTGCCTTCTTGCTGTGTTGTATTGAGGGCAGAGACTGCCTGTGTAAACCGCCCCGAGTCGCCTTCGGGCTGAGAGGGGCGGTATAGAAACGTGACAATAAATAAATAAATAGTGCGTCTCTACACCTCCCGATGTGAGGCCAGGGTGGACCATTGTTGGTGATCAATCTGGCCGAGCCTGAGATGTTGTTTCAGGGAGTCCTTATATCTCTTTTTGGGGGCGCCTCTCTTGCGCTGACCCGTGGCGAGTTCACCATCGAGTAGTATCTTTGGGAGGCGGTGGTCCTCCATCCTAGAGACGTGCCCTGCCCAGCGCAGCTGTGTTCTCAATAGCATGGCCTCAATGCTGGTGATCCCTGCTTGCTCAAGGACAGCAACATCCGTCACATAGTCAGTCCAGTGTATATTTAGGATTGTGCGCTGATGAAAGCGTTCGAGGAGTCGTAGGTGTTGGCGATAGGTGACCCATGTTTCAGACCCATGTAGGAGAATAGACAGTACAATAGCTCTGTACACACTGATTTTGGTGCTTTGCCTCAGGTTCTTGTTGCTCCAGACTCTTTTGTGAAGCCTTCCGAATGCACTCTATGCCTTTGCTAATCTGTGATCTATCTCTTTGTCAATCTTGGCATCTGAAGAGATGATGCTTCCCAGGTAGGTGAACTGCTGAACGGACTTAAGCATAGATTTGTCTATGCTGATGTGGGGATGATGATGGTGTTCTTCCTGTGGTGTTCTTCCAGCATGGCTCACAACTTCATTAGGGTACGCTAGCCTCTCCCCCACTGCAAAGGGGCGCCAATGGAGAGGTGTGCATTGTACACCATAACTATTTTTATGGAGCCCCTGGTGGCAAAGCTGGTTGCTGAACTTGCTAACTGAAAAGGTCACTTCGAATCCAGGGAGCGGGGTGAGCTGTTGTTAGCTCCAGCTTTTGCCAACCTAGCAGTTCGAAAACATGCAAGTGTGAGTAGATAAATAGGTACCACCTTGGTGGGAAGGCAGGGCTGTAGGTGGGGGTGGTAGTGGTTAGGAGTTCAAACCCCCCTTCCTGAAATGTTTAAGATTTTAAAAAACCTGGTTTACTCATGAATTTTAACTGGCTAACCAAATTGCCATGCGATGTCTATGAGAAGCAAAAAATAAATGAATCCCTCCAGAATTGCAAGCACCATCTCAACTAAATTTTGACAATTTATTCACACTGTCGTTGCTTACAGCAATAGCAAGTACAGTGTTCCCTCATTTATTGCAGGGGTTACGTTCCAGGACCTCCTGCAATAGGTGAAAACCCGCAGTATAAGGATGCTATATTTATTTTTATATTAATATATTATTTTAGTAATTATACACTATTTTAAGTCTTTATAAACTTAAAATAAAGTGAAGGAAGGAAAGGCCCTTCAAGGCTGGAGGGAGGGTGGGTGGACTGAGGAGGGAAAGGGCCTCGGAGAGCGGTGGCGACAAAACCCCACAAAACAGTGAAAATACCGCAATATATATTTTAAATTAATATTTTTTGAAAACTGCAAAACAGCGAGTTCGCTAAAAGCGGTCTGCAAAGTAGTGAATGAACACTTTATTGTTGAAGCAATCAAGTTGGCCCACCTTTAACTGGCAGGCAAAGCCTAAGGCATGGGAGGGAGGGGGGTTAAAGGGGCAGAGCTGCAAGCTATTTGAGACTGCTCCGCCCTCCTGCTGTGCTCCATCTTGAGGTAGGAGGTAGGTTCCTAATAGGGAATTAGGCCTTTCCCTACTTGCTCCTTCCCCTCTCCTTTTCCAGAGGACAATAGGGTTCCCATTGCTATGGGCCTTTGCCCCAGGGAGACACTGTACAATTTAGGCAGTTGCTGCCCTTGGTATTTATTGGCAAGGATTTCCCAGCAGAGCATAAGAGCTGGTCAGGCTCATAGCCTAATTAGAATACACGCATTAGATCTGGTCTGTTCTAGAAGCTGTGCAGTCATGCACTTGGCCTCGGAACAAGGCATAGACACACTATTGGAAGTATAAATCCATAATGTGGCCAGCTGCCTAGTTTGGGGTGGGAATCCAGGCTTCTCACCCCAAACTTCAGGGTGTATTTTTGAAGGCGAGCCCCAGAAAGAGCCCATCTGCATCCTAATTGGTTCGACCTGCAGCAGGGAGTTCCAACGTTCCTGCACATGTGGTCTGGCATCTCTAGCACCAAAGGCTGGGATTTGGCATCAAAAGACCTCCAGCCATTTCTACCTCTCTGCCATGGGCCCTTTGTGCACAAGGGCTGCATGCAGACGAGCCTGCATAGGGCCACCCCAAGGATGTTGGGAGACATAGTTTTCCAAGGACTTCCATGTGTTTGGACTCTTCTCAGGCTATTAGCAAAAAGGACTCTTATAAGTTTTCCAAGGACACTGATGGACTTTCTTTTATATGGACTCTTCTATTATGGATTTCCCCAAAGCATATGGATTTGAGGCTTTTCAAGATCATATGGACTTTCTTTCTACTCCTTACATATGAAATAATTATGAGATATTGGTGATATTCCCCTGAAACCCTCCTATGTAATTTTCCTGCATGTTTTCCCCCCCCCCATGTGTAAAATAATATGAAGAAATGCTACATGTTTGTGAAAGACCCAGCTGTTTGTTTTGAGATCAGGGTGACCACATTCCTGGCTGTACTCTTAATCCAATCATTGGAGCAATTTGCATGACAAAGGACGCTTTCTGGTTTTGGAGAAGTCTTTCTTTCCCGTCTCCCCATTTTTGAAAGACTCCTTTTGTTCCATAAACGCTGGACCCTCTGAATTTAGTCTTGTCCCGCGTTTATGGGACTTATGCATAACTATATTTCATATTTCCTAACCGGCTGTCACTGTTGGCCTCAGAAACCAACACATAGCTACAATTATTTCATTTGTTTACCATCCAGAAGACTGAAAACTCTCATGGGAAATCTACATATGGCCCTTTGTCAACAAGGAAGGGTTGTTCAGGGCAAATTTCTGTTTTTCACCAAGAACAAAGAACTTGCTTTGGCCCGAAAGGTCGAAGCCTCGGATCTTCATTAACATATGGACATGGTCTAATCAAGAAAACTTCAGCTGCTCTTTGTTTTGAACACATTCCTGTCCCTCGCTTCCCATTCGCCAAAGCGAAAGCGGTGCTGTTTCACGATTGGTTCCTGCTACAGCTGGCTTCCAAGGTTCCAACCAATCATCATGAAGCCTACAGCATGCAGGGGTGGGAAAGTTTGAATTTGACAGTTCTGTAAAGTGTATAAAATGGCATATGTTTCAATGTAACTTTATGACTGCTTTGCGACAAGGATACTGCAGTGGTCATCCTCCTCAGCTGACAAGAATAAAAAACTTCAGTGGCATCTACTTCCGGACTTCTTTGGTGAGATCATTTGGGAAAGGGATTTTTAGGATGTTTTTTTTAAAAAAACTCACCTGAGGTTTTTTGCTGAAATCCTCGCTTTAGGGGTACTTCTGGGCCTCTGCCCCCTATGGACCAGGCTATCCTAAATTGTTCGGTAACATTTTCACCTCATGCTAGGCCAAATGTTGAGCCTTTCCTGGAAGAGGCTGATTGTTTCTTGTCTGGAATTCCTGCAGGACATAATAAAATGTGCTGCAGGATGTCCCATAAACACAATGTAATACATCCTTTTACAGTGTAATACATCCTTTCCATGTCTTTATGATATAACCCAAGGCTGTCCAACTGGCAGCCCGGGGCCCGTATACGGCCCCCCAGCCCCTTCCCTGTGGCCCTCTACCCTCCTGCAAGATATCTCTGCTTTTTAAGATTAAAAATATTATTTTAATTATTATTTTGAATATTTTTAAATTATTTTTTTTATTATTTTTTGCGGCGGGGGGGTGAGGAACGGGGGAGGGAGGAGGAGCAGGCTCCCTTCCTCCTCCGCCTCCTACTTCCCTCCCTCCTCCTCCGCCGCTTCCCGCGCAGGCCCAGCCGCAGCCGGCCATCCCCGGCCGCTTCGGCCTTACCCTTCGTGGTGCTCCTGCCGCTCAGCAAGGCCAGGCGCGGTGGTGGTGGCTGCTGAGGCGGCAGTTCGGGCTGCTGAGGCGGCGGCGGCGGAGGTTGGTCCCGCTGCACCTCCCAGAAGGGTAAAAAAGCAGCGGGGATGAGCTGGGTCGCCAGGTAAGTTGAAGCCTAGAGAAATGTGAACACTGGGATTTAAAGGGGAAGTAGCAAGGGAGGGATACCTTTGCAACTTCCCCTTTAAATCCCAGTGTTTACATTTTTCCAGGCTTCAACTTGCCTGGCGGTTAACGGCCTCTCCCACCCGGCCCATGAAGGCGCGCAGCGGGGGCCTCCCGGCCAGCCTCCGAAAGGCCTCTCCTCGCCCCTCTGCCACACCTGGGAAGGTAAGAGGAGGAAGATACAGAGAGAAAGAGAGAGGCAGAGAGAGAGAGAGGCAGAGAGAGAATGTATTTAATACTGCATTAAAATAAGGAGAGGAGAGGATGGGACTGAATGTATTTAATATAAATATTAAATTAAAATAAGGGGGGAGGATGGCAGACATGTGGGGCATAAATATGCAATGAAATAAAATAAATAATAATTAATGGTGTGTTTGGGCCTCATTCTGTGTCACAATCGCGGTCGTAGCGGGCCCCTTAATCACACACACAGAGACGTACTGAAGGCTAACTACTTTATTGAGTATATAAAACAGTTCCAAAGAGTAAATAGTCCAATAATGAGTAAGTGTCCAAAAGGTAAGAAACAAAGTAGTCCAAAGGAACGTAGCAAATAAGCTGGAAGCGTGGCGAAGCTCCGCAATCCAATGCGGACCAGGAAACAGGGCAAGGCTCCGCAAAACAATGCGGATCAGGAAACAGGACAAGGCTCCGCAATCCACTGCGGCTCAGGAAACAAGGCAATTACAAGGCAAGGCTTGATGACCACTGCTGGCTTGTGGTCCCACTCTGCTTCACGCCTATTCAGGAAAGACGTGGCCGGAGAACTGAGGATGCGTTCCCACGGACCCCATATTTAATCCGTCGGCCGAGGTCCGCGACGCTCTAGGCTCCTCCGTCTCCAATCTCTGCTCACGGACCTCGGTCGATCTAGGACTCTCGACCAAGCCCTCCTGCTAGACTCGATGTCTCGTCTCCTATCGAAGGAGCGACCTTGCCTCTCGGCAGCTGTGTCGCTATCTTCCTGAGAACTTTCCTCCCTGGCACTTTCCCACTCGGGTTCGTCCATGTTTACATTCTCGGGCTCCTGGGAATTCCTCCCTCCGGGGTGTTCATAACTCCCTTCGCTGCTTCCCATCTCCACCTGGTGATCGGAATCTAAGCTGGGCCCAAAACACATTTCTTCCCATGCCAAGCTCTCTGTGGGAGACTGCGGCCCATCCGAAGGG